>WNWU01013616.1:1706691-1748861 GCA_012654045.1 Ptyas mucosa
AGATAGATAGATAGATAGATAGATAGATAGATAGATAGATAGATAGACAGACAGACAGACAGACAGACAGACAGACAGACAGATGATGGATAGATAGAAATATTTCTATTGGAAAATAATTAAACTAATATGAACTGGATTTAGACTGATTTATATATCCTGATTTGGATGTCCATTATGAAAAGTATAATAGGTTTTTGATAGTGAAGTACTTCTATCAAAATAATACTATTCCTACTTAAAGGAATTGTCCTCCAGTTCCCTCCCAGGGGCTTATTTGATAGAAGTATGTTAGACAGGTGTGATCCACGTCAACAAGACACTTGTGATAATGTAATTGGTATGTTGCATTTTTAAACGAGAGTTGTAAGCACTGCTGGGAATTCACAGAACTAACTTGGTTCAGCAAAATGAAAATGGTGTGGAAATTCCACTTCTTAGAAATTGGGACACTTCAATCAAATATTTTTCAAACACATTTTTTCAAAGTTTAGTCAAGATTGGGGAACTGGGCCTGTGCCTTTCTTGGTCCCTAATATCTACAGACTCATATTGCCATTATTTACACATTCACAACTATAGGCATTATCTATGATATACAGAATATTATCCATTATAATAGTGGGCACACACTAGTACATGTAGATGCATGGTCTTATGCAGAAGTATGGTATATTGGGTCAAAAGATAGGAATTGATGATCACCAGAATCAAGAACAAAGTTGATGCTGCCAACTGGAAAAAGAGTAGTGATTATAAAATAGGGAAACAAGTCCAACAGGAAATCTTTTGTTAGCTATGATATACCCTATTGTATGTGCACTAGTTCTCTATCTACAATCTATAGGCCTACAATTTATTTCAGGCCACCGATAAGCAATTTAACACATACTGAAGTTGTAACACAGTTATGGCTTTGATTGAGGGAAAAATCAAAATTCCCATCATTCTCTTTTCTTAAACTACAATGTTTAGGCTTTGACAAAATGGTCATGTGAAAAACATCATGACCCTAGTTTCAGGAGAATGAAGTCTTTTCAAGCAAAAGTATAATTAACATTTTTCAAGTATTAATTATAGGTTGGCAATCCATGATCCAAGTTCAAATCAAATTCAAGACAATTCATACATTTTCCTAAGAACTCCTTTGAATTCAGTACAACTTCTACAATAACTTCGCGTATTTCCTTTCCAAAGGCATGAATATATATATAGTTATTACAAAATATAGCAACCAACAAGTGCGAGAGCAAAATCAGAAATTGTACATTAAAAAAAACCCCATTCTAATGAAAAAGGTAATTAAATTAAATGTATTTTTTTTAAAAAAAACAAAAAATCAAGAACCTGCAGTGTAAGATTAATTCACTTTAATTTATTACAGAAGTATCTTACAAAAATTTAGGACCCCATTTTCTCATTTTTAGACCATAAAGCAATTTTAACTTTTACTAAGAATCATACCTTAACTTGAGAAAAAGAAATTTCTTGCCATAAATGAACAATTTTTCTTGAATTTACTTAAATAATTAATTCTGAACAAAGATAGATAGATGATAGATAGATAGATAGATAGATAGATAGATAGATAGATAGATAAACAGAATAGAATAACAAGAGTTGGAGGGACCTTGGAAGTCTTCTTGTCCACTCCCCTTTTCAAGCAGGAAACTCATCTTCAGCAAAGTGACTTTCCTTATAAACTTGCATAATTAAGAGACAGGATTTGCTATCACAGTGCAGTTTCTTATATTCTTCTGTTTGAACTTCACCAAGATCTTTCAGACAGCCTTAAAAAGAGCATTTTGTAAAGGATCAGCTAATTGCCATGATGGCAAAAGGGGAACCAGTCAGACACTCTGTAAAAAAAAAATAGATACAGGGCTCCAGTATAAAAATATGCCATGGTCTCTGCATTTCAGTAGGAAAGTCTTCAGAGTGTCCACCTTAAATAAAATTTTAGTTGATTTACAAATCTTCAGCAGCCTTTTAAAAGAATACAGATGCTTCCTGGCATATGCAAGTTGGCAGATCACCTTGTACCTATTAATGATACAAGGTTTTTGGACATGAAGCTAGAAAACTGCCAACATTATTAGCAATATCAAATTACCATCTAGTAGAAATTATTAGGTATTGCCAAGGAAGTTATGACAGATTTGCTAAGTAAGATACATATTTAAAGACAAGAGACAGTAGAATATTATCATGGTGCTGTCAAGTTATGTTATCATCAATTACTTCAAGAATTAAAGCTATTTTAAGTATGATTGATGGAAAAGGTAATACTGAGTTTTGTGTACAGGAAGAGTTCAAGTTGCCATTTTGTGATTGGTACTAGAAAGTGCTTCAGCCAATGATAAGTGGATTGTAAAATTTGAATTTCTCTTCCAGAATTACAAGCACAATTGCATCTACCTAAAAAACTCTTAAATGTAAGATAACCCAATTCCAATAAAATGACAATGTGAAAATTTTAGTGTAAGGTAGGAGGTAATGGAATTCTGCAAACTCGCAAAAGAGGTTCTTCGTAAGACATTAATACATGTGAAATATTAAGGCAGACATGTCCTTCACAGGAATACATTTTGAGGACAGTTCTCCAATGAGGCTGCCAGAAAAGTAGCTGTATACATCATGCACATACATGCAGAGAGCTGGGACAGCTTTCCAGCAGTTGCAGTAGTCTCACCAAAGTGGCCTCTTCTTTCACGCTTTGAACAGAAGTACTTTGGTAATAGTGGCAGGCTTTATGAAGCAACTCTTTCAAAGGCCTTGCAAATACCTAGGTCAGTGATGGTTAACCTTTTTGCCGTCGTGTGCCAAAAGCGGAAGGAGCGGGGGGGAGGATGTCACGGGTGCGGGTGCCTACATCCATAATTCAATGCGCCCCGCCCTCCCACACATGCGCACGTGACCCCCCCACACTTCCCCCTGCTTTTGGCAGGTGATGGCCCGGTGGGACAGGTAGGCCCGTTTTCCCCCCTCCCCAGACTCCAGAGGCTTTCTAGGAGCCTGGGGAGGGAAAAAACAGCCTTCCCCATCCTCCCGGAGGCCTTCCAGAGGCCGGAAACAGCCAGTTTCCCAACTTCCGGTGGGACCGAAAGGCCTGAAAATCAGTTGGCCGGTACACGCTGGAGCTGAGCTAGGGCAACACTCGCGTGCCCACCAATATGGCTCCGCGTGCTACCTGCGGCACCTGTGCCATAGGTTCGCCATCACGGACCTAGGTGATAATTCAACACATTTACTGTAGCTGTCAACTTGTGCCAGTTTTTTGGTGATATCTATAACAATTTCTGGGGGGAAAATATGTTTACTCACATATTTATTGGCTCTCCACTCACGTAAATTAGGGAGTGACCCTAATGGTTTGAGATCATGTATTTTCTTAACAGGGATGTTATTATCCACTATTAATGTCAGTATTTTTTTTTAAACATATTGTAAGTCTATTGCTGGTCTATGACCGTAATAAAGTTATATTCTATTCTATTCAACACATTTACTAAGTTCTGGGCTAAGGACATAAGCCAAAATTTGGGCTCTGTTCTCTTGGTCTAATATCTTCTTTTGAGTTCTTCAAAAATTTGGTTGCCTACTGCTGGAAGCAACATCCTTGCTTAGTCTGTAGATTTAAAAAAAGAAGGAAACAATACAAGTTACAATCTCTCATTTCAATGAATTTAGGAATCAGAACTTATAATATGCTATTCTGCTACATTGCTTTAGAAAGCAAACTTGTTCTGATATAAATTTTTGTTATAGCACCATCTGTAATACTAATACAAATGACCATATTGATTGTGGTAAATGAGGTATACCAGCAGAGATAAAGGAAGCATTTTACATCCTTAACTGGGTTTGGAGGAGCCAGATCCTATTAAAGTGCAGTAAATGCAAGGAAGCACAAGTAAAATATTAAAGCATAGCAGAAGGAACTTTCCTCTACTGGGGGCCTTTTGAAACATTAAGTCATATAAGTCCTACAAAGCTGGGAATGCTTAATTTCAGTCTGAATATTTCTAGGAAGAATTGAAAACGATGCATGAAAATGCTAGACTACAGAAAGCCAGACCAGCAATGAAGATGGAATGGATGGATTCATAACAGCAGAGGGAAAACTGGAATGTCATTTAAATGGGAACAGCTGGAAATGGAAATTTAATTTATTGGATTTATTACCAGCTACAATCCCCAAACTCTCAGTGGTTTACAGCAAACAAGACATAAAACAAAACAACCACAGTAAAAATTAAAATTGCATAATTATTCAACTATATTGGGATCTACCCTAAATGTCATATGTCATTATAGGCCCTTGAGAGCAGCTCCCCATCTTCAGTAGTTTTTGGAAGGCTAAAACTATACTTTAAGATAGGGAAATTCACTCATAAATTTGTAATAAATGATTATGATCGTTGACATTTTTAAAGAGAGCTTTTGCTTTGATAATGTGGTTTGTTTGTTTTTAAAAAAGGAGATTGAGGTAAGAACAGGATGGAACAGGAATGAAGGCATCAGTCAAACTCATCCCATTATCACATCTTCCATCAGGGTTAGCCATCTTTTCAATTGATGGTTTATTTGCAGGAAAGTTATTCATCATTACTGATCTTACCGATCAACCCTAATAATTTTTGTATTCAATAGCACATTGAAATAAACAAAAGAAACATCACATCACATGCACCAAGCTACAATCTTCAGTGATCATAGCTACTGAAGCAATTATTTTCAGGACTCAAAATTATTACAGTTAAAAGTAGCATTTGCAAAAATTATTGTTATATTGCCAGGACATCTTGCCATGGAAAATAATGAGTCTTGTTTTATGGTACAGAAATCAAAACAATAATTTGAAACAAAATCGGTTGTATTTTATATTTTGGAAGCTTAGCTGAACAAAACTCAATACCCATTTGCCTCAGTACCCCATTTTCCTGGTTTTACGTCCCTGCTGTCCATGGAACTGGTTTTAACAACATACAAGAAAATGGTTACTATTCTTATGTGTATTCCTCTTAATATATTTGTAAATATAATTTTGTAAATACAGTATATGCAATTCCCCTTAAAGCACTGTTTAAATTATCTTGCAGTCTATATATCTTTGTGCACAATTTTCCTTAGCATATTATAAACTTTTTTTAATTAGAAGATTATTGCACTGCAATGCACAGTTGGATTCACATATTGCTTCTTAAGAATGAAGTGACATAAGATCTCATCATACTAGTCTCGTCATCCAAATGATAAGGCTTGAGCGTCAGCACCAAATCTTTACTGATGATACAATTGGCAGCTTGGCACTACAGTCTAATAACTAGAGGAACGTTGCTGAATTATGGACAAATAAAATCTGACTATGCCAAGCTCTGATAGCCTTTCAAGTATGCAATTTTGTAAACCAGTTGGCTTCACCATGTACTCTACAACACAGAAATCTTCCAAAGCACCAGGGCTCATATATGTTGCATTCTAATACGTTTGAAGCCTTAAATGGATTCCAAGATTTTTATAATGTGTTTCTGGAGAAGTGATAAGGAAAAGGTCAATAGTTTAATATTGAGGTTCTTTAAATATTATCCTATTGAAGCGGCCTGACATCAATTTTACTATATAGTGAAAGCCAGGAAGGTAAACTAGCTCTAGAGAATACTGATTGGCAAGAACCATTTCTTAAGCTTTCTTTTCTTTCCCCAAATTCACAGAGAGGGATTTTATCTGAGAGCCTATAAATGCTGGAGTTTTAGCAGACTTCAAGTCTTCCATTTAGCATACAAGGTCAGTTTTAGACAGAGCAGTGGTCCCTAGTCTATAGGGCAAAAAACTCCAAATAACAGCCACAATGGTGCAATGAAATCTCTGCTCATTTTTTATGGGTGTTGGAACTTCAATTGTAGCACTGACTTGCTTTGTTGACCACACTTTTCAGAAGTTCCAAAGCAGAATTAAATTGCTGCTTCAGATTCTGTTTATGGCAGCCCACAGGCACAGCTTAAAAGCAGAGTTTCCCAAATTTTGAGGTGACAAGGGAGCTGTGAAGAAACTTTTAGTTGTACATTATTACAATAATTCCACCTTTCTCAAAGTTTCATACTATTGTTTTCATTGTTTATTTATATTCATTTTGGCGTTTGGATTTTTAGGGAAGATACACCCATTAAGATTACACTTAAATGAATGGTGATGGTAAAATGTTTAAGAACTCCTGACGTAAGTCATCTTGATGCCCTTGAATCAGGGGTGGGTTCTACTTACCTTTACTACTGGTTCGCATCACGCGCATTCACTCTTCTGCACATCTGCCGGGGACCGGTTCGCAAGATGTAGAGAATGGATGTTACCAGTGAGGATTTAATGACCAAGTGTGTAGGTGCTTGTGTGAGTATGGCTATTATTTAAATTCGGATCTTTTCATCCACTATTTGTTAGGTACCAACCTAGGCACTGAATCTTGCCATATTATTTTTCCCCCGTTACATTCTGCTGCTTAACAGTACACAGAACGTTTTGACAGATGCTCAATAAAAGAGGTAGGCAATCAGAGAAAATAAGAAAGCAGTTAAGAATGGAAAATGAATAGAAAAGGGACAAAAATGGCCAAACGTATCTCTCTAAGTTGGAATCATTAAGGGAATACTGTAACCATTCTTCATCCAGAAGACTTGAAAAGGTAGACATGAGCCTCTAAGCAGCCATTTTCAGCACAGATGAGTCTTCTAAAATATTTACATGTTATTTCTGGAACTGGGAACTCAGGAGACATTCTTAATATCAATCTACCACAGATGGCCAAATGAAGAAATATATACATATACATTCTGAGAGATACTTATTTATAGAGGTAAATTAGCAGGCCATTTACTGTATGAGCAGGCCTGCGCAAACTAAATTTATTAAAATGGGACTTAACGGCGAGATAAACACACGTAGGTGTGCATATTCTTGCCAAGTAAGTTTGGCAATATAAGAGACCAGCCAAAAAGAAAATGAAACAGTGAATGGTTCATGGAGCAAAGATGAGATATTGCAGCAAGATGGTCTCCCTGCTGGCAGTGAACAAATAGCCAGAATAAAGCCAATTTGCAGCAGAGAAAATTAAGGAAGTCAGAAGATTTTGAAGAAGGTTTATTTAATAAAAGTAGACAACTACTGGATTAGATCAGCAGAACTTTGCCTTAGAATTTCTAGGGGGAGATTATCATCTTTACATTGTTCTGTAGCTGTTCTGTCCCCTCCCTGCTTCAGAAGCCCAGACAAGCACACACACTCGAACAGGAGTATTCAGAAGTTGTTTATTTACCATCCATAAACAACGAGCTGGCAGCGAGCCCGGGAGAGATAACGACAGCTGTTGTTTGGAGTTGCCACGGCCAGTCCCTGATAAGGCTCCAAGTATTTATATCCAATACGAGCTTCAAAGAAAACGCTTCGCTGCTGCAGTATTTCAGGACACAAGCAGTCAGGGTAAAATTTTGTTCGTCACAAAAGCCAACAAGGTAAGGTCAGTTCCTTTTATACCTTGTGGGGCGTTGGCTTTGTGACTCATCACCTCGTGCTCGGCCCCACCCACTCCTTTGCTGAGCCCGTCTCTCTGATCGTCGCCACCTGGGATTAATCCACTCCCTCTCCTCATTATCGTCTGACTCAGAGGAGCTTTCTTCCACAGGGCTTTCAGCTGGGGCCTGGGGTGGTGCCAAACCAAACGGGCCAGGGGAGGAGTCCCTTGCCCCCTCCTCTTCACTTTCGGAGGATTCCTCCTCCAGAGGTCCGGGCTCGGGAGCCGAAGACACAACAGTAGCTGCTCCCACAGAAATGTATCTGTGTTCTGAAAAGATGACACGCCTTACCTGAGATTTGAATGAACATATAAAAATTATAAAATGTACAAAATAATGAAGATCATGCAAACTGCCCTAGCCTCCTTTGTTAACCCTATCTCTATCCCCTAGTCCCTCTATACTGAGTCTCTCATGCTGAATCACAAAATTTGAAGGGAGTTCTTACGGTATTCATTTCAGAGGAAGCTGTCTTCTGTATCAGCCCTCCCAGGTAAATCAAACAAGAAACCTAACTAGATGACCTAATTCTACTTCATAGTAAAGCTACATTAATAGAACCTTGCAAGTCTGAAGGTACAAATTTCACACTGCAGCTTTTAACTGATTGATCAATCAAGGCAATCTTTCCTAAATTTATATACTTTATATAAACTGAACTGTTTTTATATAAACTGAACTGTCTATATATAGACTGAACTGTTTTCTTAAATATTGACTGCATAGTTATTTTTAGCCATTAACAGAGCATATTTACAGAGACATAATTGCAAAATGAATTACATACAGATCTGCTTGCATAAGTGTTCTTCCCCCTCTAATGAATCAAGTGCAGATCTGTTCGCAAAGTTTTTTTTCTTTTTCTCTCTGCATATTTATAAGAATTACAGTCTTTACTAACTAAATAATCATGGATGATTGAATATTATATACAACTTTATAATAGTTGTAAACAACTTTTTAAAATGATCAGTCAGTACCGATATATATGTGTCTGTTTGTGTGTGTGTGTGTGTGTTTCTTTTTCATAGGTTTTATGTATTTCTCTTTAGCCAGGTTCTACCTACGTAAACCAAGATTTTATGCAGCCCTAGTTCAGTGAATTGTGAATTGTGATTTCACTGAACTAGGGCTGCATAAAATCTTGGCATTTTATGCAGCCCTAGATAGGTATAACCTGGCTAAAGAAAAATACACATAAAACCTACAAAAAAGAAAGAAAAACACATATTGTACCTTTACAGGGAGGATACATGAAATGAGGGTGTGGCTAACTGATGATGCCTTATAAGGCAGAAATAGATCTATCTTAGTCTCCCAATGGGCAGCAAAGAGTTTGCTGGCTGGATAGAAGAAAAAAAGCCCCAAAACTAGTGAATGAGATTTCACTGAACTAGGGCTGCATAAAATCTTGGCTTACATAGGTAGAACCTGGCTAAAGAAAAATACATATACATATACATATACATATACATATACATATACATATACATATACATATACATATACATAATTTTTTTTTTACTTTTAAAAGCATTTTTTCTACAACCTCTTCCAATGAAAAAATGCTTTTAAAAGTAAAAAAAAAAGCCTCTGATGATCACGCAGCTCAGCTGGGATCGTCAGAGGCTTTTCAAAGCATTTTTTTCTGCAACCTCTTGGCCGAAGAGGTGGTAAAAAAATGCTTTGAAAAGTCTCTGATGATCCCAGCTGAGTTGCCTGATCGGCAGAGAGGCATTTTTTAAAAAGCCTCTCTGACAATCCCTGCTGAGTTGCCTGATCGGCAGAGGCTTTTCAAAGCATTAGAAAAAATGCTTTGAAAAGTTAAAAAAAAAAGTTGGCCAAGCCCACCCAGTCACATTACCCCCCCCCAAACCACGCCTACAGAACCGGTAGTAACAAATTTTACATTTCACCCCTGGTCCTGGCCATGAGGTTCAGGCAAGTGGATGGTTCATTGTTGGGAGGGGCACCTGCCACCCACATTATGGAACTGGTGAAACTGGAGTTAGGCTAGCAATGGGAACTCATTCACTTCATTTTTGTCCCCAAAATGACTGTGATTTTGGGACTAGTGTGGCTGGACATGTGGGGCCTGACTATCTGGTAGGAGGGCAGGTGTCGACACTTGCGGATAGGAATTGGTCCCACACCGCCACCACATGAGCAACCTTGGAAACTGGGTCCCATGACACCTCAAACCCTGCTTGTGTGGATGTGCAGGCTAAGACACAGGGGAGGAAACAGACTTCCCTCAGGTGTACCTTGCTGAGGTGTTCAGTGAGAAGGAGTGCGATGTCCTCCCCCTGCACTGGCCCACTGGCTATGTCCTAGAGATCTGTCCAGGGGCCAAATTGCCAAAGCCAAAAATGTACTAGATGATGCCAAAAAAATGGACAAACTATGGTAGTACATAGAGAAGAACTTGGCTAGGAGGTCCATTCCCATTTGTTCATGTCATTAACCCAGTCACTGTGGAGCTGAAGCTCCTCACCTGTTGGGCAGGATACACCAAGTGTTTCATAGTAGTCTGCTGAGGACAGTGAAGACCTTGGAGGTACTGGTGCCCAGTTGCATTCAGGTGGAGGGGGAGCTTCACTATAAGATTGAGCAAGTTCTAGACTCCAGTATACATAGGAGGCTCTGCAATACCTGGTAAAATGGAAAGAGTACCCCCTGTCGGAGGCCTCCTGGGTGAAATGCCAGGATGTCAGGGCTGCATGGTTGGTGAGATGGTTCCACTGAGAGCAACCTCCCAAGCCAGGCGGGTATGACAGTGTGGGACCCCACTTGACAGACAACAAATGGTGTCCTTTGTTTA
The DNA here is from genome assembly GCA_012654045.1 of Ptyas mucosa. Taxonomy (NCBI): domain Eukaryota; kingdom Metazoa; phylum Chordata; class Lepidosauria; order Squamata; family Colubridae; genus Ptyas; species Ptyas mucosa. The sequence continues at coordinate 1,717,078 of WNWU01013616.1, forward strand.
CCTTGCAAATGTCATCTCCATGGTAGAGGGAGCACCCTGTCAAACCCTGAAATGGCAAATCAGGGTTGCTATTGTGGAGGGGAGTCTGCAGGAGAGTGACTGGGAGCCGTGCTGATCAGCTGGGAGGCAGCAAATGGCTCGGCTGCACTGATCAGCTGGGAGGCCGATGGCAAATCGATCAGCTGGGCACGGGGCACTGGGTGGAGGCTGCGATGCTGATCCATGTGTGGACAAGCAGCTGGGCATCAGAGCTGATCGGCTGGGAAGCAAAGCGCTGATCAGCTGCAACGTGGAGAGCAGGCCAGCAGCTGAGTGTTGGCCTAGACGCAGCCAAAGATTCCAGGCTGTTTGCGGCATCCAGAAGCCAAGGGGGTGGAATAGGTGCACACACAGGGATTTAAGACACAGCAGAAAGGCCAGGGGTAATGCTGACTTTGGTTGTATGTCACTCAGTGCCAGGTTTCCAAGCTTTCCAGAATAAAATGCTTTAAACAAAAACTGTTTTGCTTGTGGTTTCTTGGTGCTGGATACATGGAATGTGACACCAAGGTCTCTTCCAGCTCTACTCTAATTTCTCTCTGGGACCATTGACCACAGGAGGCTTCAGCCTCTCTTATTTGATTGTTTCATAGACAGTATCTCTTCTCTTGTTCCCAAGGTCATTCATACATTTCACTAAATCACTTACACAACTGGGCCTACACTTAAAAGTTCATGGAACCAAACATCATATGAACTAGATACCTAAGCATCTCACAAAGTAGGCAATCTATAATGTACTCTGTTTATGTTTCAACTTTAAAAACTTTGCATTGAAAATATTTTAAAGTTAAGAGTTCACTGTTGCTACTCAGAATGTGTGTGTGTGTGGGGGGGGAATTACACGGTATTTCATGGTTGAATTATTGGCAATGGAGAACTGGCCATAAAATGTAAATTAACTGTTATAAAATAGATCAAGTTGTAATTAGTTATTTGAAATGAATGTTTCACTTTGGATTTGAAGTGGAATCTAGAGAAAATTAGCAGTGTGTTAAGTTTCATCATCATCATGAACAAGTGTGGGAGAAGATGTTGCTCCTTCTGTGGAAAGAAAGCCAGGATAAATAGAATTGATCAAAAACTCATGATCAGGATTGATTGCTATTAACCACTTGAATGGAAACCACTCCGTGGATGCTTTTCTCTAGATTGCAATCCATCCCTAATCATTTTTATATTCATTGGCCAATGATAAAAGGCATTTCAATGCCACCCATTATAGCACTATATGCAGAATTATTAATTGAAATAAAGATGGGGGGAAAAGAGTACATCCTTAAGCACATATGGAGGATTCATTAATGGCTATTAAACAAGTGTTAGTCAAACTCATGGTCTCCTTGGGGCCTATTAATTTTTCCAAGTACCTGGTCCGATGAAAGTGGTGAATTTCTATTGTATACAATCAGTTGTGGCTATTTATCGAGAAGCTACTTGTATGTCTACTTTTATGTAGTTATCTTCCTGGAGGAAAGAAGAAAGCTTTGGGTAAAACAAAGATGGGTTTGTATCAGAAATAAAAACTTGCCTAATCCATAATTACTGACCCTGGTCCAATCAACCAGTCAACCTCCAAAATCTTTTCTGGGAAGTAGTTTTTCAAAACTCAAAAAAATCTCAGCACATCACACAGAAAAACACAAGCTTACATGCATAATAAACAAGGAAAATGGGGGGAAAATGGATAGGTTGGGAAAATCATTTAGACACAAAAATCCATACCCTAGGAAGGATGCATTGAAAAGTTAGTGTACAAAGAAAATTAGATAAATTGCATATTTCCATGCTGACTCTCGCCTCCAATTGATATGAAAATAGACCACACCAATTTACACCTTAGAAAATGAAAAACTGAACAAATCCCCTAACAGGAGGATTCTACCTCACACATAAAAGATACAATGATTTCTAGAATCTATTCAGAATCTTTGGATTTCCCCTGCTGGAAATACTATGACCTGCCCACAAGCAATAACTCACTTTTTTAACAACCTCCGCTTTAACACAGCAGTAATAATTCTCAGATGTATAACTCTAGAAAATTGCTTGATATGAAAATTGAAAACATTTTGCTTAAAAAAATGGTTAAAGTACCTTGAGTCTGTGGGTAAAATACCTGAAAACTCAAGGGAGTGCAAATGAACAGTTGACAAAAATCATCTGCTTGCTGTAGAAATAAAGGTTATATAAAATCACACAGCTAATCTCACGCAAGTATATCTGAATGAGCAAACTATGGAAAACGATACCAATTGTTTCAGCAGAACAGAGCAAACAAATCCATGACAGAAATTTCCTTTTCCAACGCAGAAGCTTCTAACACAAAAGCAATGTTTAAACCTTATGCCACTTTGATCCTTGTTTAAGCTGGGGTATTGAAATTTCTTAATAAGAACACAGACAATGTAGTTTTTACCACAGATTGTAATTTATGACCTATCAAACCATATGACCCCTTCTTTGTGGTCCACAAAGCACCCTGACTGCATGATTAGACTTCAAATGATGACCCATGACATGGGTTGAAAAACATGCCTTGAACTAAACTTAGGGTTTCCAACACTTATGCTGCCACTCCAGATAGCCATAGTTGAGCCATAGGTGAGTTGGTGTGATGGAGTCTGGGACAATGCCATGGGCCGGTACTATGGAATATAACTGGGAGCCAGGGGTGAAATCCAGCAGGTTCTGACAGGTTCTGGAGAACCGGTAGTGGAAATTTTGAGTAGTTCGGAGAACCGGCAAATACCACCTCTGGCTGGCCCCAGAGTGGGGAAGGAATGGAGATTTTGCAATATCCTTCTCCCAGGAGTGAGGAGGGAATGGGAATTTTGCAATATACTTCCTCTGGAGTGGGGTGGGAATTGAAATTTTGCAGTATCCTTCCCCTGCCACACCCACCAAGCCATGCCCACCAAGCCACACCACGCCCATCAAGCTACATCCACAGAACCAGTAGTAAAAAAAATGGATTTTACCACTGCTGGGAGCTATGAAGTATGAGACCCCCCATCCTGCCTAGGGGCTTTTTGAGAGAAAAGTGATAAGAGTGAGAGCAATTTTGCTCCTTATGGTCTCTTGCCAGTTTTCCCCATTGACTTTGCTCATGGAAACTGGAAGAATAGATCACAAATGACAATCATGTGACTACAAGGATGATGCAACATCAACAGCTTCAAGCTCCTGGCTTAAGTCCCTCTCTTTCAACACTATTATACTTTCAAACAGTCACTGAACAAATGGTTGCTAATCAAGGTCTACCTGTATTCCTATCAAAGTAGGACAAACTATTGGACTTAGAAAGTATTAGAAAGTACATAGACTTAGGAACTAAGGACAAATTTCCTAACAGTGAGAACAATTAACCAGTGAAACTTGGTTTGCCTTCAGAAGTTATGGGTTCTCCATCACTGGAGGCTTTTAAGAAGAGACTGGACAGCCACTTGTCTGGAATGGTATAAAGCAGTGGTGGCAAACCTTTTACTCACCAAGTGCCGAACAGATATGCGCTTCGTGCACTTCATATGTGCTATCCGTGCTGATGCGCAGCTCTTCCCCCATGCGCTGCACACTATCTGAGCATGCACACGGCTTTTATGCATGCCCCCGTGCGCTGTGCGTGCAACCACACCATATGCAAATGTGCATGGCTTTCATGCAGATCCCCATGCGCTGTGTGCACAATCGCACCATCTGCACATGCACACAGATTTTACATGGCTCCCATGCGCTACGCACGCAATTGCACCATCTGTGCATGTGCATGGTTTTCACACCCGCAATGCACACATATGAACGCCAATTTTGCATGCGCGTGCTGCACAGAAGTACTCTCGCGTGCATGCGCAAACACACACACATGCACAGGAGAGTTCTGAAGACCAGCTGGGTCCCCTGAATTGCAAGCACACCAGAGGCCCGAACATCAGCTGGTGTTCATGTGCCCGGAAAGACTGCTCTGCGTGCCACCTTGGGAATGCGTGCCATAGATTCACCATTGTGGGTATAGAGTGTCCTGCTTGAGCATGAGGTTGGACTAGAAGACCTCCAAGGTCCCTTCCAACTCTGTTATTCTGTTATTTGCTAAGGTTTGGATGTGTAAGAGAGAATGAAAAAAACCTATGGAAGTATATTGCAGAAAATCTCATTTAATTTAAGCCAAAGTCTTATTGGGCATGGCGGAAATAGCCAAGACGGTATGTTTATTTAGTGGTTATGATTGAAAGCCTGCCTGCTTTTATGCACTGGTGAAGTAGCTTCAATTGTACCATTGTGCCATCTTAACTCTTTTCACCGTACTACAGATACCCCTGATTCAAGCTTTGGTGCCAGTGAATACACAGATGCAAGAAGTGGTTTGTATTTTTTTTCTTTTTTTCAACTTCCCATTCTTGTCTACAGCCTTGACATTTATTGGAGTTCTCCTATTGTGAGTTCAAACTAGTCCTCCCTACAGATGAAACGATGTCACTGTCCTTTGCTCTTAAGTAAGAAATGTGCATATGAGAAGTGAACCACTACACACGTGTGCAGAGGAAGAGAGAAATAGTGAGGAGGAGGAGGAGCATGAGGAGGTGACAGTATTGCACAGAAGCCACAATTCCAGATGTCTTCTCAAAAATATATTCCGCTGTATCTCATTTTTTTTTTTAATTTGATTTATATGCCGCCCTTCTCCGGAGACTCAGGGCAGCTTACAATGCACTAAGCAATAGCCTTCATACTTTTGTATATTTATACAAAGTCAGCTTATTGTCCCCACAAACTGGGTCCTCAATTTACCTACCTTAGAAAGGATGGAAGGCTGAGTCAACCTTGAGCCTTGGTGAGATTTGAACCTGCAATAATTGCAGGCAGCTGGTGTTAATAACAGGGTGCTTTAGACCACTGTACTATCCAAGGCTCTTGGATAAAATAAAACAGACTATATGACATAATGTTTAAAATAAAAAAGACAAGATAAAATATGTACACATTAAACAGATCTTGCCCAGAAACTAGCAACGTTTATTGTGTTCTGTTGCATTGCCATGAGGTCCTCAAGGTACACTGATAAGGGCACAAAGGGCAGGTATACATATGTGTTGTTGTCTGCATGTCACCACAATCGCAAAGAGCAGAAGCAACTGGATAGCCCCATTGTTCAAAGTGCCTGTGGATCTTGTTGTACCCCTGCGCAATCTATTCAACGGTTTCCATATTTCCCAGCTTTCATCAGATCAAAGTGCCAGCTCCTCTGTTAGTTCCATCCAGTGTTGCTTCTTTGTAGCTTTCCATAGATCCACTCTGCTTTCAAATTCTTCAAAGTCTTCCGTCGACCTAACGAAGCTTTTCCTGGATTTTAGTCTCTGCTGAGCTGGTTGTAGGCCATAGAACATGTGTTGTTTAGATATTGATGATTTGAGTCTCACTCTGTATGCTGCTGCTTCTCTGAAAACAGCAGGCAGGGCAATGCCAGCTGGATGGTAGGTCTTATCTAGAGGGGTAGGTTTAAGGCATCTGATAATAAATATGATAGCTTCATTCAAAGCAACATCTACTTTCCCAGCTTGTGTTGATTTATACCAGAATGGGCAGGCATATTCACCTACTGAGTAGCACAGAGCTAGTACTGTTGTCTTAAGAACCATTGATTTGGCAGCCCAGGTAGAGCTCATTAATTTCCTGAGGATATTATTTCATTCACTGATCTTCAGTTTAGTGTTGGTACAGTGCTGTTGATATGGGACATATCTAGGGTTACCCCTAAATATTTAGGGCAGTGCAATGCTCCAATAATGTCCCTTTCCATATAATATGCAGCTTCCTAGCAACTTCCTTATTGTGAAGATAGAAGGCAACCGAGTTTTTGCTGGATTTGGTCTTAAGCGATTATCATGATAGTATCAACCCAGCTCTACCAGAGCTTCAGTTAAATGTTATTCAACCTTCTCAAATGTTTCCCCCAATAGCTATTGCTCTATTGTCAGGATACATATAGTTGTTAGTAACTTCAGGGACTGGCTGATCATTGGTGTAAATGTTAAAAAAGAGTTTACCCTGTGATAAGCTGTTTCTTTGGTTCCTCTATCTACTTCCCCCTTCCCTGGATCTCCACAAAAACACATGGTTCTGAAGCAGATTCCTGATAATATTTGTGAGTTAGAATCTTTAGTCATATCATAAACTTTCTGCTTCAGTCTTTTTAAGATTGATGGTATTATATGTGGCTGTGAGATCTATGAATACAGTTCCTGTTACATTGCCCTTTTGGAATCCATCTTCAATTAACTTCAGGATCTATACAGTGCAACTTTTTGTGGGGTGAAATCTGGCCTGCTGTGATATGAAAAGGGGCTCTACAGCTACAGTGATGTGATTTTGTAGCATTCTTTCAAAGATTTTGTAAGTAGGCAGAAGAGAGAAATTAGATGTTAGTTCTTAGGATTATTGGCCTGTTTACCTGATTTTAAAATGGCTAAATCTTGGCCTTTTGCCAGATACTAGAAATCTTACATTGTTCTAAGCATTCATTAAACATTTCTGGTAGCCACTGTATTGTTTTTGGTTCAAACTGATGTATGTGTAGGATGCACTATCCCTGAAAGGGCCGCAAGAGTCCAGATCCCTCTTTCCTTTCTCTTAGGGAATTTGGTGTCTTCCCACCCTCAGTCACTGATCCAACATTTCAGGGTCTCTCATTCTATCCCTTGCCCTGGCCATCAGCCTGTTTTATTCTCTCATCTGTGTGCCCTCCATTCACCCAAGTCAGTTCACCTCCATTCTTCTTCTGTTGATCTGCTTGCCTCCCCTTCCTTTTGCTGTGTATGGTGTCCCCTCTGGTGAGTGGCTCACTCATTTGCCTAAATCATCTTCTCTCCTTCTCTCCATGGATCATCACTGCTCTCTTTCTCTCTCTGGATCAACTTCACTTTTTTTTTTCATGAGATCAGTTTCACTTTTTCCCTCTCCTCTCCCCCTCATGGCACATGGCTGGCCAGCCTCCCACTACATGTGCAATAAAGATGTTATCTAAACCAGCAGCTTTCCATGGCCTACTTTTCCTTACAGCTTTTCTCAGTTCTTCCATAATAAAGGAAGACAATAAGTTAGTTGTTTCATCATCCTTATTTTTGTTGATCTTAATCTTGTGTTTTGGTGGCCTTTGGCTTTCAATTTTTGATGTGGAAGTCCACTCCACAAGGCAGAGTCCAGGCACAAGAAAAGAGCAGTCCTCGGGACAAGAAATAGGTTCCAGACAAGAAGCAGTTCCAAAGGCACAATGAAGCAAAGGCCAAATGCAGGTCACAAGAAAAGGGCTAAGTCCAAAACAAAATTCAAAGAGCAATCTTCCAAGCAAGGCAAAACAGTAACAGGCACAAGTCAAAGCCGGATGAGTGTAAGCCAAGGCAAACAATTGTTCCTGGCAAAGACTAATTCCCCACAGCTGCTCTTTAAGTTACTCCGTTCAGGTGTTCCTTGTGAGGAGGGGTGAGATTACCTCCTCTGAGTAACCTTGCAGTCCATCTCTGAGCCTGCCTGCATTCCACTTTTTTCTTTTTGAACTTTTGCTTCCATTGTCCCCACCCCATAATGTAACCCTTTCTAAATACACCAAGTACTTTATAACACTGAACAATTCAATTCTACAAGGAGGTGAAATTGTAGAGTCTGGCATACCTAGCTGATAATGAAAGATCCAGCAAAAGAGGAAGCAGCAGGCAACTACAGGCCAATTACCTTCTTACCAGGGGTGAAATCTAAAATTTGTTACTACCGGTTCTGTGGGCGTGGCTTGATGAACTGGTGGGCGTAGCCAAATAGTTTTTTTTACTTTTAAAACCATTTTTTACATGTAAAACCATGTAAAAAATGCTTTCAAAAGGCTCTGACGATCCCAGCTGAGTTGCCTGATGGTAGACAACTCAGCTGGGATTGTCAGAGCTTAGATCATCAGAGCTTGGCTCGTCAGAGTCATTTAAAAGAAAAAAAGGCTCTGATGATCACATGGCTCATCTGGGCATGGGGGGCAGGGGCAGGGATTTTTGCTACCGGTTCTCCGAACTGCCCACCGCCATCACTACCTACTCACCCGAACCAGTCCGAACGGGAGCATTTCACCCCTGCTTCTTACCAACAACTTTCAAATTGTTAACTGGTATAGTAGCTGAGGGAGTCCAACATCACCTAGTTGAAAAAAATCTCATTCCACCTGGGCAGAAAAGAAACTGCCCCAATAACAGAGAAACAAAAGATAAACTTCTAATTGACAAAATGATGTTGGAAAATTGCATGAAAAGGAAGATGAACCTGAATGCAGTTCAGGCATTTGACTCTCTGCCACACGACTGGATAACCAGAAATAACAGGAGTCAGTAGATACATCAGAAGCTTTGTGCAAAGATTGATTGCACAGTGGAAGACACAGTTGCAGGTCAATGATGAGAGACTGGGAGAAGTTAATATCAAAAGAGGAATATTTCAAGGAGATTCACTATCACTATTACTATTTGTCATTGCACTGTTTCCTCTGTCAACAATACTGAATAACTCAGGCCATGGCTATCAAACATCAAAGACATCTGACAGACTACCCCACCTCCATTACATGGATGATCTGAAGCTGTATGGAAAAACTCCATTTGAAATAGAATTGCTGCTCAATGCTGTCCATATATATATAGCCAAGATTTTACAATGGAGTTTGGATTGGACAAATGTGCCGCACTCACTATCAAACAAGTGAAAATTGAAAGAATTAAGATGCCCCATTAACATTAACTTTGGGTTCAAATGCAGCAAAAATTATTGGGAACATCAAATCAACCAAGTTTTTGAAAATGAGCAGGTCAAGATCTTGTGGAACTTTTGAATCCAAAAGACATCTGGCCCACAAGAGGCCTGACATCACTCTCATAGAAAATAAAACAGTCTGGTTCATTGATATTGCAGTACCAGGTGATTCACGAATTCAAGAGAAACAACTAGAAAAAATAACGAAATATCATGATCTGCAAATTGATATTGAGCAATTGTGGAGGAAGAAATCAATGATTGTACCAATAATAATAGGTGTCCTTGGAGCAATACCCAAAGGGTTATCTAGATACATGGAAATTTATATACTCAGGCATTAACTTAACAGCTTTTAGGTCCTTGGTTAAGACTTGAACTGTTAACACAGTCCCAGACTGTGAATCAAATCAAAGATTAAAAATAGCTAATATGGATGAAACATGTAACAGTGATACCCATTGTCATCGGGGCACTTGGTACCATGTCCAAGAATTTTACAAAACACATCAAGAAATTGCAGCTTCCTGCAATAACACCAGTTAAGAAGATACTTGGTTGATACCTAGGACGCTGGCAGCAACCCGTATCAACCATTAGCACCAGTCAATGGTATTTGTGACACATTTTTAAATGTTCAGCTGACTGAGTTTCATGTTTAATGAATAAAACTGATGATAAATAATAATAATAATAATAATAATAATAATAATAATAATAATCTATAATCATCATCCTGCTATTATACCTTTAATGCCAATAACAACCTGCCTATCCTTGGGAAGGACTTACCATATTTTTTGGAGTATGAGGGCCCAGATTGTGGGGGCAATAAACTGACTTTGTATAAATATACAAAAGTATGAAAGCTATTGCTTAACACATTGTAAGCCACCCTGAGTCTCCGGAGAAGGGCGGCATATAAATCAATTTTTTTTAAAAAAAGACACACCTTTTTCCTCCCTAAAAGAGAGTGGAAATGTTGGTGCATCTTATACACCAAATATAGCCATTTTTGGCCTCCTGAAGCCTCACCCCGCTCATCCCATTTTTGTGAAAAACGGGCCCATTATTTGCAAAAACTTTTGCCCTCCCCTAGCCCCCAGGACCACTCTGCAGGCCTTCCAAATGCTCTGCATGCAAATGGCCCCATTTTTTGCAAAGGTTTTGGGAGGCCTGCAGAGTGCTCTTGGGGGCTGGGGAGGGCAAAACCTTTTTTTTTTTAACTTACCTCTTTGGAATCTTGGTGTGCCTTATACATTGGTGTGTCTTATAGTCTGAAAAATACAGTAATAAATAGACAAAAATGCCAAATCCAGTCTGAACATACTGCTAACTGTGTGACAAACCAAAATAATAATAAGAACTAAAAGAAGTTGTGCCACCTCACAGGCTCATAAATATAAGCTTTCCTACTTGTTTACTTAAAGAATTCATTTCTCATGACACATCATTATTATTCAAGATATTTTCTCTCCCCGGAATCCAGTCCCTCTATAATTCTATGATAACTAAGCAAATATCTAAAATTAATTCTGGAGTTACATTCTATAGCAAATGCTTTTTTAATTTCATTTGGGATTTCCTCTATCGCTCTTCAACAGATATGTCTATGTGTTTAATAAAGCAGCACAAATTGCACAATGGAATAATGTGAAATGGGTGTGATTACCTATATGATTGTTTTAGATGTTACTTCAACTACCATAGTAATCACTTGAAAAGTGGAGAAACATAAGGACAGGTAGATGCTTAAAAATTGCCTCTGAACTAACAGACTCCACAAGAGAACATCAAGAATTATTTTTATTACTTACAGTTCTTAGTTAAAATTATGTATTCCAACGCATTAACAGTAATCATATACATAAGGTTGGTGAATTAATCAAAAGTCTATTTAATCCAGAATTCTTTTGCCAGAGTGAAAATTCACAAAAGCCTTTTAAAAAAAATCCTACTAGATTAACTCAGAGACCACCTGTTTTGGATTTTTTTTTCCTGACAAAAGTCAGGAAACTTAACACTATTATGAAAGGAGCACAGCTCTCACTCACAACAGTGGAATACAGACTTTCCCCCCCCCCACCCTAGCTTTCAAGAAATAGCTTGCTCATGAAAACTTTTCATTGTCAGACCATTAAAGTTGGTTCACTTAAGCAGGTTCCTGTGTGATATTTTTTTCTATTTACCATCATTTCCAAGGATGCTTTTTGGGGGATTCTAATTACCAAAATAGCAATAGCAATAGCACTTAGACTTATATACCACTTCACAGTGCTTTACAACCCTCTCTAAGCAGATTACAGAGTCAGCCTATTGCCCCCAACAATCGGGGTCCTCATTTTACTGACTTCGGAAGAATGGAAGGCTGAGTCAATGCCTCAAAATTAGCCATTAAGGTTATTCTTACAGAAAACATTTCATTCTGTCACAAACATTTATTCCAAACGTTATTCATACAAACCAAATAAAGAAGAAATTTGGATAATGAAGCTGTTTAGATGGAATTCTTATAATTCTTTTACCTGTAATACTATATATTTTCAAGACGGTCTAGAATGTCTAAGCTTATTTCTTAACATTCAATAGATTCTCTGTTTTATTCCTCAGATTAACACAGCCTGCTAGTATCATTCAGAGATTTCAAGGGAAATGGAGTAATTTAAATGAGTTCTTAATTTAACAGTAAGCTTTAAAAAAAAAAAGCAAGTATCACAAAGTACATTTGTTCCACAGGAAAACTCTATTTTGCTTTTGGGGCTCTAGGTTAATCCTCTCTTTCATTTTGGTAAATGTGTTGCTTTGCACAGAGTATATGAATATCAGTACTTAGAAATGGTAAGTTCCTCTTCAAAGCTTGATATGAATTTTCATGGCAAATCAAAGTGACAATGAGCGAGAGTGGCAGCTTTAGATACTTCAATCATTTAAAATATTCAGGTCCTACTTTTTATAGTATATTATTGTAGTTTTCTATTTTTGCATTAAAGGGACTATAGAGGAAGGAAGGAAGGAAGGAAGGAAGGAAGGAAGGAAGGAAGGAAGGAAGGAAGGAAGGAAGGAAGGCTCAATTATTAATATTCAGAATATTATGAGTCTGGCTTCTTAACACTTTGAGTAGAAAAATCTGTATTAGATGATAGCAGTGAAATTTGCTTGGAGGAACCAAGAAACAGTTAATGAGAAAAGCCTGAAGCACTCTTTATATTTTGCATGAGAGTTACTAGGGAGGTGTTTTCAACTTACAGTGAAACACTATGAAGAAGTAGGTCTCCAACTTTTCAACATGAACATCAAATATTGATCAAAGAATTTTCAGTGTCTAGTCTGAAGCCAGCAAAAATATTTTGCAGCAATACATATAATTGTATATGAACAACAAAGAAAATTAATGCTCTGAAATATGATGTAAATCCTACATTTTGTGATTGTGAGTTTTCAGAGACTTTTAAAGTCAACTTTTGAAACGTACGTGAATTATTTTTCTCCATCAGGGAGAACTAACTTAGATTGGATTTTAGAATTAAAAAAAGAATATTGTCCTGCATTTTTGTTTGTTTGTTTCAAAGGCACTGGATTTAAAGTTATTTTTCATCCTGCTTATAGAAGAATTTACTCAAAATTGTTCTTGTTTCTTGTCTTTTCCCCAGAACTAAAGATTTTTAGAAACATACAAGTGCACTACCACATTAGCCATTCATATTAAAAGAAATTTGTCCGCAACTGACAACATCTGAAGTTAGCCTCACCTCTGCTTGATTTATTTATGCTCTTTTATTTATTTATTTTCCAACTGTAGCTATACAACTGTAACTTTCTTTTTTGGAACCCACCTGTACAATTAGTCTTGTCATGAAACCATGGCAATTTCAGGACCTTGAAAGTTGCTTTATGCCATATCATATACCACAACTGTAAACAGGTAAAGGTTCCCCTCACACATATGTGCTAGTCGTTCCTGACTCTAGGGGGCGGTGCTCATCTCCGTTTCAAAGCTGAAGAGCCAGCACTGTCCGAAGATGTCCGAAGATGTGGCTGGCATGACTAAATGCCAAAGGTACACAGAATGCTGTTACCTTCCCACCAAAGGTGGTCCCTATTTTTCTACTTGCATTTTTTACATTTCGAACTGCTAGGTTGGCAGAAGCTGGGGCAAGTAATGGGAGCTCACCCTGTTATGCGGCACTTGGGATTCGAAACGCTGAATTGCCGACCTTTCAATTGACAAGCTCGGTGTCTTAGCCACTGAGCCACTGTATCCCTTTTTATCACAACAATACCAAATCAAAATATTGACCAAGTTACAAGCAGAAAATGCCAGGTTTGTTTCTGGGCATCTAAAAGATGCAAAGACCAGATAACAAATGAGATCCTGCTTCCAGTTTATTGTGGGAGTACACAATAACAGGCCAGAATGGAATTAAGTAGACAATAATGGGCTAAAATGGATTTTATTTATATAATAGCTTTCTCTCACACCTGTATCTTAGGCGGGTAGGTCTCCCAATTCAAGAGTTGAATAGAGGAATTTGCTATGCTAGCAGTTCTGAAGATGTTTTCCATGTTTCTTCATCTCTTACAGTGATCTGTGGAAGGTCACAAAGATTATGCTTGGTGAGGTCATGGCAGTTTTTCAAGGCCACACTTTCAAGCTAAGGTCATATTTCTTATGCTGCTAAGAGAACATTGTTTTCTGATGGTAAGTCACAGAGTATCTATGGGAATAATACCTACTCATATAGACTCTATCTTTCTGTCTCATTTTCTCTTTCTTCTTTGTTCTCTTGTTCTTTTATTTCTCTTTTTATTCCCTGCATTCGCTTTTATGAATGATGCATATAAAAAAAAAGAGGCAAAGTTTCAGTTGCTACATTGTGGCCGTTACCCTAACTTTTGAGTACCTTCTGTAGACACAGATGATAGAGAGATAAACTTTATTTTGCTCAATGACCAGCTTGATTAGGAAGGAATTTTTCCTTCTTGAGCCTAAATTGATTCTGAGGGAAAAACATTCTCTGCTTTTCTTTTATAGTGCTGCCAATTTTCTTCTCACTCTCTAAAAACACAGTCTTTTTATAGTCTTTTTACCCTTTCCCACCACAAGTTGCACGGTGAACCTTCTGGACAAAGTTGGATAATGACAAGATGTAGTTGGCTGTGTGTTCATGTGCTTCTGAGTGAAGAAGATATCTTATACTTGCTAAGATTTTAACAAGTAGGTTTCTGTTAGAAAACAGGATTCTCAAAATAAAGGGTGGCTGTCAGATACAAAAATGTATAGCATATTGCTTATTGCAACAGTCTGACAATTCATTACACTGACTTAATGCTGTCTTATGCAAGCCAATGATGCAATGAATTCTCCATGCGACTGCTGTTAGAGGAACAACAAAGTTTATATTGTTTATTATGTTCTCTACCTTTATAGATGTGTGTGTGTGTTCCTTTTTCATCCCTATGGGTGATAATAAAAGAATGACAAGGAGGGAAGGACGGAAGGAAGGAAGGAAGGAAGGAAGGAAGGAAGGAAGGAAGGAAGGGAGGGATAAAGAGGAAGGAAGAGAAGAAACGAAAAAAGATTTCTGATGTTCCTTATCAGTTTCTGACAAGAAAACTCAACAGGGAAATTGGTAGAAAGTTGGAAGCTGCTACCTCTGTTTTTATGATTGCTTGTGGTCATTCTATTTCTCTGTTTAGGTAAGGAAATATCTCTGAAATGATTACTCAATGAATCATAGTTTATTTAGTATATGCAAAGACATACATTCTGTACATGCACAAACACACACATGTAATTTAGAATTTCAAAACTGTAAAAATAACATATTTTTAAATATAGCAATTGATCCAAGAGTGTGCTTAATCAAATCAAAACTCTGTTATGGTCATCGACCAGCATAAGGATAGGCTTGATTAGAAATTCCCAGCATTTGTAAAATACTCAATCCTTATTACACCTAGTTATCAGTCTTTCAGTTTCTGCACAAACTAGTGAAGTGTGGTCCCATTCCTCTCCCACCCCAATTCCACTATATGCAATATTTCTCCTTGGCTTTACAACTTATAAAGAAAAATAGCTAAGTAAGAACATTTCATCAAGCAAACAAAAGAGTTGCTATTGCAACAGTATTGAAAAGCAGGAACAATCTGCCATGTATATTATTTTTTCCTTTGAAGGGAACAATGGATCGGTCCATCGGGTCTTTAGGTTAATGTTGGTATGATGCTAGGAAACATGGAAGAAGTAAAAGGAGAAATTAAAGGAATGTACAAAGTTAAAGCAACGAAATATATAATAGAAAGGTAGATGGAGGGCATCCATGACGAAAAGCAATAAGGATACGTGGGCAATATTGCTGTTACATTTGTAACCCAATTGATCACCATAGTTGATTTGGCTGATTGGACCGGTAGGCATGTGTCCTCTCTCCCTCTCTCTCTCTGTCTCTCACCACTCCTTGTGTGTCCCTCCCAAAGCCACATGCTTGGTGGAAGAGGATGACCATCCCAGATAGAAGTTGCATACTGATCTTCAGACAAAGATATATGATAGCTGCACTCCTCTGCTAGAACCTCCAAACAAACCTTAAATGGAGAAGTCAGACACAGAAAGACCTGACCATATCATGATTTCTAACAATGCTGTACTTTTCTGCACAATAAGAAGAATAAGATGCAGGGAAACAATCAGAGGTGGGATTCACTTACCTTCCCTACCGGTTCACAAATGTGAGTGCATGTGCCACCTCTGTGCATTCACATGGCCTTCTGCGCATGCACAGTATGCATTACATCCGGGTGGGTAGGGGGAGCTTCCCGCAGTCGCCGCAAAGAGTTTGTGCGATCTGGACAATACTAGCTAAATCCCACCACTGGAAACAACCAATCAGAGCCTGCACAGGTCCTAGTCTAACACCGGCCTAATCCTGTTGCCCACTCATATCACTCGAGGCAAAATTTCTAAAGGCTTCTGAAGCTTAAAAAAAAATTGCTAGGAAACAAAACAAGCAGCTTAGGAAATTCTTCATGGTTGGCAATTTTTATCATTTTTTTTTAAAAAAAAACCTTCATTAAATGATCTTTTCATTTTAAATTTCATGAGACTCTTGTTATAAAAAAAATGAGAAATAGTGTAATTATTTTTATGAGAAAAAATAAACATATATGTTTTATATATAATTTTAAATAAGTAGGATATATAGATAGATACAAAGAATGGTGCAAGCAATAGTTCTCTATGTGACACTCTATGGAAGTGAAAGTTGGACTTTGAAGAAGCAAGATATTGGCACTTTTGAACTTAGGTCTTGGAGAAGACTACCTGAGAATACTACCGAGAGCCAAGAAAACAAAGTAATAGATCATTGAACAAATCATCCCAGAGTTCTCACAGGAGGCAAAAATGTCCATGTTCAAATTACTCACTTCACACAATTTCTACAAACACTTAGCTCTCTAAGGGAGACTTTAATGCTGGGAAATGCGGAAGGAAAGAGAAGAACAGGACATCCAGCCGCAAGATAGTGCCAATGGAGCTTAAATACCAAGTTAGAAACAGTTTGTCATACTAATTTTATATATAATTAGTATGTGTATATATGTACACCTACACGTACACCTACACATACATACACTCACCACACACATACACATTTGCATTCACATACACGTGTATAAATCTTCTGTGAGATCCAAATGGCTGGATCACTAAGAGGCTCAGATGTTGAAAATCTGCTTCTCCCCAGAGGCATTGGGTTGGTGATAATATGTAAAACATTATTTGCACTGTAGTGGAGTTTGTTTTGCTTTCCAGCATGGCTACTTTTTTACTGTTGCTACTACATTTGTCGTTTACGTTTTTTTTTAATCCTCATAAGCTACTCCAAGTCTTTGCTAAATGGGTAGCCTTTGATTTCTAAGTTAATCAATTTTTAAAAAACTATCTTTGCTTAAATTTATCAGGATAAACAGATGAGTCTTCTGTCCTCCCTTATAATCACATCACATTAATCTATAATTTTAATTTAGCTAAAGATTATTTCTTAAATTAAAAATGCAACATGAAAAGCAAGCAATGTGCTGGAAGGCAGAAGGTATTCACTGTTCTACACAACTGCCTAATTTTCATTGATTCATTTGGCTGAATTCACAAACTTTTAAAAAATCTTTCTAAATTGAAACAATTTGTAGTTGGGAACTGTTTACATTTTTGTATAATAAAATTAGTGCAGGGTGATTAATATATTACTAGAAATTTAAAAAAATATTTTCAGCTTCTTAATACGCTGAATTGTTGATGGTGATTGAATTAAATATCAGAGTTAGGCAGGCAAAGTATTCTGTGCTTTGGGGCAGGGTTCCCTTATTGT
This sequence comes from Ptyas mucosa, assembly GCA_012654045.1. Lineage (NCBI taxonomy): Eukaryota > Metazoa > Chordata > Lepidosauria > Squamata > Colubridae > Ptyas > Ptyas mucosa. The sequence goes on from WNWU01013616.1 coordinate 1,734,261, forward strand.
AGGCAGCATTATCATCAAATTATTTAATTAATCTTCTATCACTCTGTTTAATTTTAACATTTTAATGGATGAAGTCTGCATTTGTTCAGTTTTGGTGAATAGATGATTCATGGCCAAGAACTTATTTTAAGCAGCATGAAACTTCTATCTAAGGTCTTACTGAGGTATGTTTTTGATTGCTATTGATTTAAGCAAGGCCGAGCAAAAATGCAGCATATAGCAAATCTCTGAGCCAAGACAGCAGAGTGGATATGTAATTCAATTTCAGAGCTGATCCAGTGACAACAGCCTATGCTTGCAATGATTATGGACATGGTCCAGCAGTTTGTTACCCAAGTTTTTCAATTCTGCATTTTAAGGAGAACACAGCTTGAGCAGGCATTTCAAGTTCCCAGGACACTATCAGCTCCGATGTAATGTGAGTTCAGAGCATTTGCTTTTATCTGACAACCAATAAGAGTGTTCTTTTCTTGGCAACAGGTAGGTAACATATATCTCAACCGATCATTGTTCAGCTCTAGGCCATCTTCTTTTGCAATGATGTTTTGCTTCTTGCAAACAGATGTTTCCAATTGCAAATACAAAGACACACATATGTCTTTGTATATCTACATGAAATCTGTGGCTTGACATTATGCACAATTCCATCAGTGATACTGACCCTCATCCTCCAACTACAGGCTGTTGAAGGAATTGCAGAGCAGCCATTTCTCCCAAATAAAATCTACATTCTACATACCTTATCTACATTCAGAATAGCATAGTTTGACCCAAAGACATCTTCCAAAGCAATCGATTAGTTTCAAGCCACATTTTAAAAAATGATCTTTCAACCCAGGGATTCCCAACCCCCAGGCCGTAGCCCACTACTAGGCCATGGCTGGTTCGGAAGACACACCCATGTGACAGTCCACCTTTTGCGTCGGACAGTTCCCCTCTCCCCCCTCCTGCAAGGTTGGGGACTGCTGTTCTAACCAATGATTGGAACATATGGAAATATTAGTGGTTTTCTATCTAATGGATAAATTATATAAAGATAATTAGCTGACTGCAAAACAGTAAGCAATTATTCACTACAAAATGGTACAATTTCATATGAAAGATACATCACCCAACCATGTAACATCATCAGTGCTGGAAGGGAGAGGGGTTTGCAAACCTCACTCCCTTCTAGAACTGAGGATGTTATCTAATTAGGGTAATGAAACATCTGCAAGCAAAAAAACAAACTCAGAGAGCACCAAAGAGCCCACAGTTCAACCCCAAGTTATAAATATTCTCTCCCATTAGATATAGAAATAGACAGACAGATAGCTAGATAATATATAGATGATGATGATGATGATGATGATGATGGGAGGGAGGAAGGGAGAGACAGACAGACAGACAGACGGACGGACGGACGGACAGATGGATGGATAGACAGATGGATAGGTCAATAAATAATAGAAGAGAGAGAGTGAGTGAGGGGGGCAGGCAGGCAGGCAGATCAAGCAGCTCACCTACAAAATTTGGATTGGAGTCAGAGACCTCCCTGTTCACAGTTTTAAGCTGACAGACACACACACACGCATACAAACAAACGTGCACACCTAGTGCTGCAGTACAAAGGGCCCATTAATTTCCCTTTAATGTCTCTTACAATTAAAGATACAGAGCGGCCAATGCAAATAAGGTTATGACAGAAAAGAAACAAATTATTATTATTATTATTATTATTATTATTATTATTATTAACCTTATTCATTAAACATGAAACTCAGTCAACTGAACATTCAAAACTGCCTCAGAAATACCATCGACTGGTGCTAATGGTTGATACGGGTTGCTGCCAGCGTCCTAGGTATCAACCAAATACCTTCTTAAGATGTATGATGTTCCAAGTAGTGCAGTTTTTTGCAGTTCCATTGGTGTTATTACAGGAACGTGCAATTTTTTGATATATCTTATAAAATTCTTGGACATGATACCAAGTGCCCCGATGACAATGGGTATCACTGATACATGTTTCATCCATAGCCGTGTAGTTTTGATGGCCAGGTAGTGATATTTCATGATTTTTTCCAGTTCTTTTTCTTCGACTCTGGCGTCTCCTGGTACTGCGATGTCAATAAATTGTACGTTTTGGTTGTTGTTGTTGTTGTTGTTGTTGTTGTTATTATTGTTATTATTATGTTGCTATTTATCAAAGGACTCCATCTATTGGATAATATTCTTTAAGGCAAACTATGTGGCTAACATTGTAGATAATGTTGGGCTGATTCTCACTTCCTCATGTACAGATAATTGTGATGAATTTTGCTAGCTCACTTGTCATAAGGGCACATAATAGAGATTCTGCAATGTACTTTGAAAGTACAAATGCTACATAAACTATTGGGATTATCTGTTCTTTTTCTTCAGTTGATGAAGAATCCATCTACAGCTAAGCGAACTGAAGACAATCATTCATTCAGTATGGGAATGATTTTCCAAGCCCTTCATCTCCAAAGGCAACACCAAGCATATCATTTAGCCAATAAACTTCTATTTATTTTGAGTTACAGACCTAACAAGCTTGGCTTCTACAGAATAGAGTTCTCTTTGCTTTTCACCTTTATGCACCTTGAAAACTCATTCATACCTATTTGCACATTGTCATCCAATTCTTGGATAATGAATGACCTTTCCACCCTTATTTATGTGTGTGTGTGTCTGTGTTAATTCCCTTGAAGAACTTGTTTTAGGTTTAGAGAAGTCTTAGATTATATTCTAATTTAGAGATGTGCTAGATAATTGGGGATAAAATGCTTAGAATGAAAAGTGAATTGTAAAAATTAACTGCTTGCATAGTCTGGTCAGATGTTAGGTAACACAGAGGAACAACAAAAATTAAGATTAATCTACAAGAACTTCTGTAATTTTAAAAATGCATGCATGCACTACAGTTTTATGCTTACAAGTTATATGTTTCTCCAGACAACAGTTATATCCCTGCCTATAAGGTACTGTATTTTTCACCCTGGGGAGATTTCGTAATATCAAAGATTCTTTTTTTTCTAATCTTTCTGTCAAGGGTAGTTAATTAATCAATTTGCCAACTTCTCTCTGTCTCTCTGTATTATTATTATTATTTTGCACTAAGCCATAGAAAATGCTTTAAAGCATTCATATATTTAATGTTTAAATTATAATAAAATTAGTCATTGCTCTGTATTATTTAGGATGGAAAGATACATTTCCATTTCATATTTCCTGCAGATTTTCTGATTAGGATTTCCAAAATCTAAATATGAATAACAATGCAAATTTCAACTTTTTTAAAAAAAAATAGACATTCATATGACATTTATACAAATATGCATATACCAGGGGTGTCAAACTCAAGGCCCGGAGGTTGGATCTGGCCCATGGGATACTTAGATCTGGCCCATGGGGCTGGCCTGTGGCCCTCCTGAGCTCCATTTTCACTGGCAGAGGGTTGCAGGAGGCTGTGGCAGTCAAAAATGGAGCTTGGGAGCCTATTTTCACTGGCAGAGTTTGGGTCACCACAGGTGCCCCTGACACGAGTGACGTCAAGCTGGCTGTGCCCACCCTGGCCACATCTAGCCCAGCCCCCCCAGGTCAAACACAACCATGATGCAACCCTCAATGAAATTGAATACGACACCCCTGGCATACACCGTACAAGCAAAAAATGCAACCATAAAATGTTTTAAAAAGAAGTGGTGGTCATGAAAAGTGCATTAGAAAGAAATGCACTTTAGAAGAAATATGGGTTCGAAGAAATATTAAATGAATGTATTAGATGAAGAAAATCCAAATGTGTACAAACACTTTTTTTTTAAATGAAAATATATGAAAGAAAAAATCAGTCAAATCTTGAGGTTGGAAAAAAGGAGAGTGGACTGAACATTATCTTAATAGATTCACCCATCTTTAAAGTGCCTTGAGGTTGAAACACTTTTACTACTGGAGAGACAAGTCCTGTACACAATAGTGATTTTAAAGCTTCCTTTAAAATCCCAATCAGCAACTGTTTTATTATATAATGCCTTTTGCAGATTATTCTAGTAAAATGATTTAGTGTATAGAATGGTCAGTAAAGGTACTGACATTAGGTAAAAGTAAAGGTTCCCCCCACACATGCAGGCTAGTTATTTCCTAGAGTGGTACTCATTTCCGTTTCAAAGCCGAAGAGACAGTGCTGTCTGAAGACGTCTCCATGGTCATGTGGCCAGCATGACTAAATGCCAAAGGTGCACGGAACGCTGTTACCTTCCCACCAAAATGGTCCCTATTTTTCTACTTGCATTTTTTACGTGCTTTCGAACTGCTAGGTTGGCAGAAACTGGGAAAAGTAACGGAAGCTCACCCCGTTACGCAGCACGAGGGATTCGAACAGCTGAACTGCCGACCTTTCAATTGACAAGCTCAGCATCTTAGCATCTTAGTACTGACATTAGTGTGGCTTAAATACTAACCAGCAAACTTCAGTTTATAAAAGAGAAAAATAATTTACCCATGATTTATAAAACTGGACTCTGCACACTTTGAAAATTATTTGAAAGAAATGCTTTTGACCTTGGAAGAGCACATCTCTCTGTTATTTATTAGAGTAGCTCATAGTTTTTCAAGCCCAAGCAGCATCATACAGGGCTAGAAACATCCAACCTATCATTGGCCATCACTACACCAATCAATCAATAGGAAAGAACCATGTAAATATGACACATACAGTAGCCTAAACCACACATTCTAGTAGAGAGACGTTGCCTGAGGATGGACTCCAGCACAAGTCTGAAAGCTCAGAAGACTAAACCTCCAATCCGGGTGACTGAACCAGATTGGAACTTGCAATAGCAATAGCATTTAGACTTATATACCGCTTCTTAGTGTTTTTACAGCCCTCTCTAAGCAGTTTACAGAGTCAGCATATTGCCCCCAACAATCTGTGTCCTCATTTTACCCACCTTGGAAGGATGGAAGGCTGAGTCAACCTTGAGCCTGGTGAGATTCAATCTGCCAAATTGCAGGCAGCTGGCAGTTAACAGAAGTAGCCTGCAGTACTGTACTCTAACCAGTGCGCCACCTCAGCTCTAATACCCACCTCGGCTCTAATACCCAGCCTAATCCACTCAATTTCACCCAAATACTTAGGTGTGATATTTAGAGATACTGAGGGGCAATGACAACAGTGACAGTTGACTAAACTGTCATTGTTGGGTGGGAAAAGTTCACCCCTTGGCTATCTTAACTCAAGACTGAAATCACAAAAGCCATGGTAATTCCCCATTTGGTGGAACTGAAAGTGGCATTTTAAAGAATACTTCTGAGAACACCATGGCTAGCCAAGAAACAAACTGTTGGATTATCAAACAAATTCACCCAGAGTTCATAAGTACAAATGACCACACTCAAAATCCTAACTTAGATATACTATGTAAAGACCAAGCCCTCTGAAAAAGGTTTTAATACTGGCTAAAATGGAAGGAAAGAGAAGAAGGGTATGACCAGCAGCAAGGTGGATGAACTGAATTATAGTGGCGATGTCCTGATGTTCAAGTGCTTGAGAGACAGGCTAGGATAGATCGTCATGGGGAAAAATCTATCTATGTGGTTGCTAGAAGTCCAAAAACTACTTAAAGGCCCATAATCAATCAATCAGCCTTAACTCAGCCACTTTGTGAGTTTTTGCTTGTTTAAAGTCACAAGCCTTCTTCTTAAAATGATTGCAAGCAGAATTGGCCGACTCTTAGTATGGTTACGAAGGACATGCCTGATCTTTTATTTGTTTATTTTAAAGTATTGTTTATATCAAATAAAAGAAAGAGGCTAATATTTCATGATGAAAGCATATTGTAAGTATTTTATGAAATAAGGAAGGAATCAGAATGTTGGAGTTTATGTTTACATTTTGTAGTTAATGAAAATACTTTGCCACGGAGAAGCTGTTAGTACTTACCATCACTCAAAGCTTTGTAAAGAAGCTTCATAGAAATATGATAGGCTTAGTATCTGATGGATTATGTGTCATATCACATGCACCGAACACATTTTTCATATTCTAATGAGGTAGTTTCTTTTTATCTGGTGTCTTGAGCATAAACCTGGCTAACAAATGATGCATGAAATACCTATTCAGTAAATAGAGAACAGCTATGGTTATTCAAGTGATGCTACAGTGAAGGCTCCCATAAAATTTAGATTTGTCCTCATTTTTAAGTGAACAGATTGAGTTCAAAATAATATTTACATTTGGAACAATTCTTTCTACAGACTTCATAACTCAGATCTCAGCTGAAAAATTGCATGGAAAATGTAATATTACAAAAGGGAAGGTTGTGCTAAAAACAGACACATTAGGTAATTTGTATATGAAAATGTGTGCAAGAGAGAAAAAGATAGATATAGATAGACAGAAGAGGAGAGAGATGAGAAAGAAAGAGAATAAGTATGAAAGACAGAAATTACTGAATGTCAGAAATGAAAAGAATGAAATTATGAACTGAATAAATGTGAAATTTACAATGATCCAGAAATAGATGTATGTTTAGTTCTAAGTAGGGATCAGATTTTAGAGTGTTTTGATTTTACACTGACAGATTAACAGCCTCCTCCAGTCTTTAGCATAGCTAAATGGGAATTCCAGGAGCTATTGTTTTAATATATTAGAAGCCCCATGTATTAGTGGTGTAGTAGAAAGGTGAGCTACATAAACCTGCGTTTCATTATAAAACAGAAGCTGATACAGCCAGAATAATTGCTGAAGGCAATTGACAGATTGAAACGTTTTGAAAAGGTTGGTGAATCATTTTACAACAAAAGAAATGGAGATCGTCCTTGAGAGATCCCTTTCCCAATTCATTTTTCCCGTCTGCAGCCCCCTTCCCTATTTTCAATATTGTAACAAGCATGAAGCACTGATATGCTGGTAAATCTTTATGAGTATTTTAGCCTTGAGTAATCACAATATGTTTTTTTTTAACAGCAGTGATTTGTTGTATTCTGCTGCAGACAAGATTCAGAGTAACATAATAACTGAATTATTATGCATTTTCTACATGAATACTTTTTTTTCTGTGTAGGAAACACTGAAAGCCATAGTGCTAAGGTTAATAATTATACCTATATTTCGTTCCCTGCTTTCCCAATACATGACAGTGCATTCATATAATGTATGATGAAGAACCTGAGCTGAAATAGATAGTATCCATTTCTAGGGGTGTTTAAATAAATTAACTACTGACATAGCTGGATTGGCTTCAGTTATGGGGTATCATTTTGTTTTTGTTTTTTTACTTTACTTGTTGGGTTCATCTGAAGTTATTGATTCAGGAATCAATCTTAATCAAGTCACCATCTTCTTTGCTAATGATATATTGTGGTCAAACAGATCTGGATGACCTATCAGCAACACGGATGAAACATTGGAATTTGTTTGATATGTTTAATTGAATAGGTTTTCTTTACTTTTATATTTTATTTTATTCAGAACAAAGTTAAAATACAAAATACAAAACTAAAAAAAATAATAATCCAAGAAGACATAAAGGGGGGGGAACCCCACAAAACACAAAGCCATCGGAACATTAAAATGGTGTAACAAACAAACCTACACATACACATATTATTTCCTCTAGCTGAATTAATATATTAATTAATATATTAATCTATTTCCAACTTGTTGGAAACTATTAATCTATTTCCAACTTGTTGACTTGTCTTCTATATGTTATATTAGTAATGAAGAAAGTTAATATGAAAAAGAAATAATAGTAAAGCAGAACAAAATTAAAGTTTCAAAACTCTCTGTTAACAAACTGGTATTGTAATCCACTTGTAGAAAGTTTGCAAACGGCATCTTAACTATCCCGAATTATCCCAAAATTTATAAATAGATCATTCTGGGTCAAAAATCCATGTTTGTTTCTTAACATCCTCTTTGGTCAACTGTTGTTTAATTAAATGTAGTAAATTAAGTCTCCAGAATAGTTCTATTTTTAGATCAGAGTGCAAGCAGAAGTAGTTACCAGATAACTGTAATAAATCCATCCAGTCTCCCTCCATCTTCATAGAGGAAAGGAATTTATCTCCCTCCCTTCCAGCTAAGGCTGTAATGTTGAAGAAGTAGGCAGGCTTAAACTTTGGAACAACAGATGAAATCCACTCTTCTGGCTTTTCAGCCATCTTTTTGATCTGGAACCGGGTCAAAGTCCTCTTGTTTATCTTTATTCAAAGATAAACCTCCAGATTCTAATAGTCTTTGAACAAACATCAAAGTCTGATCAAGTTTTTGTAAGAGAAATCCAGCTAGAAGCTGCATGCCCCACTCTATTTTCTTAGACTTCAGACAGTGTTCAGCCATTTTAATCCATGGAACTTAATCAAGGACCAAAGGGAGGAAAAACATTTTCCTCTATATTTCAATCCAAGATTATAGGAAAAATCCAATAGAAATAAAATCCAGGTATTTTGCAAATTCAAAAAATACAGAACCCAGTAATGAGAATCTAATGGGCCTTTACTATCACCACCACTGAAAGTTGCTGTACTTTCCATATGGAAGAGACAAAGGCTATCCAGAACAACATATATTGAAAGGAAAAAAAGAGAAAAGACTGGACAGCCACTTGTCTGAAATGGAATAGGGTCTTCTTCTTGAGCAGGGGGCTGGGCTAGATCCCCAGACCTCCCAGATCCCTTCCAGAACTATTCTATTCTAAGAGTCCAGCAATAGGTTGAAATAAATCAACATTCAACCTCTGATAAACTTTTAAAGCAAAAAGCAAAATAAAACAATAAAGTGAAAAACTGAAAGTTAAAACTCCAACATGCTTAGAAAACAAAACTGCTTGATAGGAAGGTGGATACGCCAAGTGACTTTTCAATTGCTTCCAGAGGGAATTGGAATCTTCAGGAACCCACTTCCCCACTGGATCCAACAGGGAGCAGCACTGCCAAAGAACCAGGTATAGCAGCAGATCATCGGTAAGAGATAAAAGAAAACCTTACCAAGCAGCAGCCATCTTGAGAGGAGAGATGATAAATTGAACAGTTTTGACTATGAGGTAATCTTTCTGCTGTTTGCATTTTCCAGTGCAAGAAAAATGCATTGACAGATGACTAATCTTGCTTCCTGAGCTGAGCTGTTTTGTGCTATTAGGCTGCCCAAGAAGAGATACTATATCCTAGAGAATAACCTTTGAAGTCTTGTCTTGGTAGTTCTCCATATATTTCATTTGGTGACTTCAGCCTTCAGGATAGTCTATATTTACTGGCATAATTCTAAATACCAAATATTGCCTTCAAAGATTTCCTCAGTTACAAGATAAACATCAATTGAGATTTTATAACATTATTAAAACAAATTTCACACTACATATTCCAAGGAATGGAACAAGTTAACAGTTACTTAAAATAATTATTTTCTTATTTGCTGGAGAAAATAACTGATTGAAAGTGAAACCTTATTTTTTTTTTTACAATAAGCTTACTTTAGTGTACTGTAGATAATTTCTAAGTGCACTCTTAACACCCAAACAAGCATGTAATTCCCCCCCCATCAATGCATAAACCCCTCAATGTTGCAGAATCCATGCCCCCCACCCCAAAGTAAAATATGAGGCAGATTGATATTGGTAGGGGAATTTTTTGTGGCAGTGATGTATTCAGGGGAAAACTCATATCTACCAATTTAGCTTCTATCACTTCCCTCCTGAAAACTCAGGAATGCCTTCCAGTCCAGGTATTTGAAAATTACAACGAAAAGGGGGGAGGGAAGCCCACAAAATTGAAATAATAATAATAATTTTAAAACCAGCTCCTCTTTAAAGGGTTTGGCAAAAGGATAATCCAGTTTATTTCTGCAATACAGAAAAGAACATGCTATACACTAGGTCACATGAAGATTTAAAGTCAAGTTTTGTTTAAAAACACAAAGAGCATGGGAAATAATAGAGAAGGCATATTTAACTGTCCTTTAAAATCTTCTTTTGTAGGCATGATTTAACCACTTGAATGTGCTTCCCCCAAACAGAAAAGCACACCTGCTTTCAATCTCTCATCAAATATAGTTTGATGAAAGATTGAATGATGATGAGAGAGATGAGAGAGAATGCAGGAACTGTAATTCACCATGTTGAATCATGTGGCATCTGCCATAAAATAACATTTATTTATTTCCAGAGGAAAGTACTGCTATTTCAGAGAAAATGAGCTGCTCAGATCACATAAAGAGATATTACATTTTAAAGGAAGAAATATAAGTAATGACCACTTGACTCTAAATTGGCAATATACCTCACACAGAAGAATATTACAGATGCATCTGGAATGCAGGAGAAGATCCAGCATAGTAGCATATTGGATGAGTCCTTGTAGCAAATTTTCATAGGATTCTGCCGTTAAGGACCACCCAAAATTCATGTAATACCAAATTTCAGTCATAAGAAATGCAGTATATCTTTTCTGCTTCAAAGATAACAGTTCTGAAGCAGATCAGGGTAAAAAGCAGAGTAAAATGGAAACCACCAAATTGAAGAAGCTTGCTCCAATAGGCTGGGGAATTCTGAGACTTGAAGTCCACATAATTAAAGTTGTCAAAATTGAAACACACTGGGATTGGCTTCTAATAAAGGAGACAAAGAAACTGAAGCGAGAATGGGAGATTATGGAAGTGGAATTAGATGAACTAGAAATTCATACAAGATGGGGATGTAAGAATAGGTATCTGCATATAGAAGAACAAAGGAACGAAGAAGTAATGGTAGTCAGAAGTAGGTAAACGATGAAAAAGTAAAAGAAAGTGATATGAAAAGAGAGGCATTTTAAATTAAAATAGTAATTAATTGCATAGTCATGTGTGTATTGGTGTGTGTGTGAGAGAGAGGTCTTCAACTCCGATGTCTGACTCCCAACTAGTACCTGCAGTTTTCCAGGCAAGATTTCAGAAGTAGATTGCCATTGCCTTCCTAGGGTCCATAGAGTCTGATCCAAGGTCATCCAGCCTTTGCTTCTAAGGCAGGATTAGAACTCATGGTCTCCTAGTTTCTAGCCTGGTGCCTTAACTACTACACCAAGCTAACTCTTGCCTACTTATTCATGCCTACTTAAAAATACCCTTATTATACAAATATCCATTCAACGAAGGCAATATGTAGAAAACCTACTATTTTTAACTTTCACCTTAACCCCACCAATTTTTGGGGGGACACACCATTTCTCACCTAGTGTGACATCTCCCAATAAAAGGGTTATTCTGCTTTTCCCCTTTCCTGTCAAAAGAGTGATGTTTTATTAAGAAGAAGCTGTAGCAACCAGTCATCTGCCTCACTCTTTCAGCTGATTATTGTTGAGGTTGCCAGATGCAGCAGCTGCGTTCTGTCTTTTAGCCTATTTGTCTGGCAGCTGCCCAAGTATCAGGAGATATATATTTTTCCCCCAAGCAAGCTTCTCTGGCTCTCTAGCTGCTCATTAAGGCCACAATTCTTTGAGTAATATAATTGTGATGGATCATACATCTTATGAATAAGCTGATCCTCCTCCCATTTCAATGTAAGGTAAATAGACTCATTTTCACTTTCCACCACTTCCTGCTTAGACTAAGGATTCATGTGGGTTGTTTTTTTTTTAAGGTTAGCATTTGTTAAATGTACAATAATCTCACTTTTGGAAGAAATGAAATATAATAATTCTTGTTTAAATGAAAGGTCTCTGTTCCAGGTTTACATTTCAAAACGGATGGGTTTCCCCTGCTTAAAATGCACACATTTTTTGAAATTTAGAGATGTCTTGAATGATAAATGTATTAGAAAAATTGAAATAAATTAAAAGGTAACCTAGGTAGATTCTAAAGTTGAGAAAGAAAAGTAATTTAACATTCTCACAAAATTTAACAGGAATTATGTAAAATGTGAAGTAGAATGTTTGATAAACAGGCAAAACTATTGCCCTTTACTTTAAAAAAAAATCTGAATAACAGAGAAGTTTACCTCTAAAGAAATAGAGGGAGGCTGTAAATCTATAACTTTATTAAAAAAAATCCCTTAAACGAAATCTTAGTGAAGACAAAAAAATAATTAAGTCTTATGAAGTCTTTAGGAACATATAGAAAACTTTAGATTTCCAAACTGTTAAGAGTCTTGTGGACATATATAATTCCAGGGTTGTTTAAAGAGGTAAATAAAAGATCTGATAAAACACATAAAGACTCATACATAATCCATTAATTCGATCTCAAAAGCCAACCAGGTACAAGTTCAATGGAATCATTAAAACTGAGATCTGTACCTAAGATTCAACAACTTTTGAAAAATGGCATCTAGTATTCATCCAAACTTACAGTTTTTAAGGTATGGTAGAAAATTACTATATATAATTAGACGGAGAGAGATAGAGAGATAATGTGACATTACTTTTTCAGTTTTAACTGCATTTAAATTGAATTATATCACTTCTAGTTTTTATCCTGCATTCACAAGGTATGGCACAAAATCAAGAAGTGGTTACCAGTCAGACTTCAATCACAACATTGTAGCCACAGTCTTGACTTTTTAAACAATACGTATAGTTCTGTATAATTTCAGTTGAGCTCCTGCCTTGTGACTCAAAGGCAAAGTGCGATTCCTAACCCCAAAAGTCTGTACTTCTTGAGTAAAGTGTTGAACCAGCAAGAATACATGGTAATACTTTTAATTTTCCTGTATCTTTCAGAAGTCCCTCAAGGCTTCTGAATCCACAAAGAAAAACAAATCTCCAGAGATAGAGAGAAACAATAGGTACATATTAATTTTGTTGCTTCTTTGTGCATATATTTCTATGGTAATTTAGTATCATTGTTAGGAATGTTTGAGGATCATGCTCTTTTTCTATGCATAATAGAAATTGCTTAATTGCATGTTGATTTGCCATGAACACTCCATTTCTTCATTCTGTATGTCTAGTAGACAATCAACATTAGAACTGAAGTCTTTTAAAGCTGATTAGTAATATAATTTGTGACTCACAGTATGCATTTAAAAATGCTTCGTTTCCCTGTTTGGATTGAGCCATTTGATGATTTTAGAACTGTATTGGATATTTTCACAACATGGCTCTTTGGATGTTTGATAATTTTACATTATCTATACCAGGGGTGTCCAACTCATGTCATCATGGCGACATCACGTAACGTATCGGGATTTTTTCCCCCTTTGCTAAACTAGGCATGGGTGTGGTCAGCATGTGATGCATCTGGCCTGCTGGCTGGGGGTTTGACAGTCCTGATCTATAGGGTAGGACCACATGTGGGATTAACAGTTGTCCTCTGGATAAAATTAGGAATTAATTTACATCGAACAACAGCAGCTCTCCAAACTTTCATATTGAAATCCTTCCCGGCCTTATCCCTCCCAAAGAAGCAAGATATTCTACCATTTCTGGACTGGAATAATCTGAATGACTTCTAGATGATAGCAGCAAACTTTTTGCTGCTAACTATGGTCATCTCAATTTTTACAGCCCATTTTTACAGTAGAAAAGAATAGAAGAAGGGAGGGAAGAGAAAGAGAGGAGAGGAGAAGAAGAATTGTTGTAAAACAAGGGAGATGAAATGGTAGAAAGGCAACCCCAAGAATGTGCAAATTTATTAGGATGAAGAACGAATTAATATGAATGTTAAAAGGGAACATATATGATTAACAATGGATAAGATAAGATAACTAATTGAAATAATGTTAAGAAACTAGGATTTGAGGGCAGATGGTGATGCTGTTTATATAACAAGTGTAGAAGTATTAAGATAAGATAAAAAAGTATGGAAAAAGAATATTTTGGCAAAAATGGTAACTATGTAAAATGAAATTGGATATGATAAGTTGTATAAGATATGATATGGTCAATACTCTGTTGATAAAATATGTGTGTGTGTGAAAGAAAAAAAATCAATAAAACTTGATTAAAAAAATTTCAGCTTTTTTAAAAGATCAGACGCATGAGAAATATATACAGGAATGGAAATTATGGATTGAGTATATACAGAATAAGTATCAGACTAGAAAATATTATATCGCTTTTAGCTGAGATGATTATGTTAGTATGTTAGTAAATATAGAAAAAAGATATGGAAGATTGAATAACATATATATTGTTTGGGAATATTAATATTGCATATAATGGAAGTCAAGGGGGGGAGGGAAGAGGGAGGAGGGGGAGGGTTAGGGTGGGGATGGGATGGAATTATATATTGTTTTTATATGTATCTTATAATGTTGGGCTAGGGAGGGGGGGAAAAGGGGGAAAATTTGTATTGGTAAAACTTTTTCAATAAAAAAAAAATATTTTTTTTTACAGCCCAGATAGTTCTAATTTAAATCTTGGTCCTTCTGTGTCTAAAGCAAAGACTTTATACTAATACTTTAGAAATGCAGATGTGCATTCTTAGTGACTAATAGCGAAATATCTTTTGGCAGTAAAGATGGAGAGAAATTAATATACTTGCTATGATTTGGAACTCACTGTATTTTCATGGTGGTGTTAGTCATATTTTTTTCATCAGCTGTCTATCTATCTGTCTGTCTGTCTGTCTGTCTGTCTGTCTATCTATCTATCTATCTATCTATCTATCTATCTATCTATCTATCT
>WNWU01013616.1:1749264-1836673 GCA_012654045.1 Ptyas mucosa
TATCTATCTATCTATCTATCTATCTATCTATCTATCTATCTATCTATTCCGCCTATAGCATAGGGGTCTGGTTACTGAGAAACATCTGCCTCCCATAGCATCTGTCCAGCCAATTCAATTTTGGTTCCTTCAATTCAACAATGTCATTGATTGGCATCCTGGAAGTGCCCAATCTCTGCAGCAGTGCCTGTTCTCTGGGACAAGGTTCTCCCCAAGATTTGTATGGTCCCAATTATGCTGTTATATAGAAGAGCTATGAAGATATGACTTTGGCAAGGAAGAGTTAGGTCTTTGTAAAGGAAAAGTGAAACCCCTTGATTTATCATGCTTGCTATCTTTTATCTTTACATTTATGCTTTATTGATTTATTGTAACTTCTTTGTTTGATTATTGTGAACATTGAGAATTAGGCACCATATAAGGGTAATAGATAATAATTATTATAATTATTTAACAAATAAAAACTTTCTGCCTTTCTTCAAATATATGATGAACCTACCCCAAGTAATAATCTTATCCGAAGCTGTAATTTATCAGCCCTAATTTATCAAAAATAATTTAGGGATTTTAATAATAAATTTAATTTTTGTAATCTAATTTAAAAAGTCATCACCCAACTTCACTTAAACAAAGAGATCAGACTACAGGTAGATTCAAAGGGTCAGAATAATGAAAGCAGCCTCTCTTGGGGTCCTGAAGGGGGCTCCCACCATTGAAGGTGGTTTACAGGGTAAGAAGATCTCATCCCCGTACTGTCCATCTCTTTGGTATCCTTTGTTAAATTGATTTTAAAATGTTATTTGTTTTTTATATTTATCTTTTTACCTCTATAAGATCAAAAATAAAGAATTACCCTATTAGTGAGAGGGAAGGCACATGAATTTAATAAATAACAATATTGTCCCTAATAATGCCCTGTCTCTTTTGTGCATGTGTTGTGACATTGCACCATTGCCAAGAGGGTCAAAAGTTGTGGCACAATGGAAGCTTAAGTTGACATTCATGTATCTAGGAAAAATAAAGCATTCAGCATTGCTTAAACCTGTACATACATGACAAACTTCTTCAGCCCATGATAAACTGCATTGCTACTGTAATTGGCTCAGGATTGTCCTACATGACTTTCCCCAGTCCCAAATGGATATGACAACATCAGGTTACTTTGCAGGAGTGACTGTCATTTTGCAAAAGCTATAGTTCTAGGATGCACTTTATTTGAGTTCAATGGAGATACATATATATATATATATATATATATATATATATATATATATATATATAATCCATTTTGTTTTGTTTTCTTTCTTCAAATAAGACCCGAGTTGGAAAGGTTATACAATTTTGTTTTTGGAAGTCACATATTGCTGCCAGGTCACAGATCTATCAACAAACCTGGATTTATGAATTCTCCTTTGAGACAGCAGTATTTCCTGCTAGGATTTTGAAAAACTCTTCTTTTTCTGTTTTTTATGTCAGTCTTTGCTATGAGCATTCATTCATTCATTTGTTGGCAGAAACCCTAAAAAAGCAAGACAAGCCATGCCCAAACAAAAGGAAATATACTGTATCTGTGTTTTGCCACATATTTTCATTTCTGGAAGAGTTTACAGTGCAGAATCTTTAAATACCAACATCATTCTGAACAATGAGACCAGAGGCATATAAATTTAAATAAATAAATAAATAAAATATATCATTACACATGAACAACAGTAATGCCATATGTGTGCAAAATATAAATACAATAAGAATTATTATCCCTGTGTGTATATATCACAATGTCCTAGAGATTCTTAGAAAACAAAGATTGGTGAATGGCACAGGCCAGTGCTTTGTAAAATATGTTAATTTTCTGAGAAAAGGGCCAAGATAAGCTGAGGTTTGATTCTCAGGTTACTAGATAGAATGTCATTAAAATGTGAGTCTTATACTTGGCTACTCTATTGTCACAGCTGTTTTGTGATACTCGCACAACATGCTCTCAGAATGCCAAATATTCTCACTAGCCCAAAAAGGTTAGTAGCCTTGAGGCAAGACACAAGCTGTCTCTAAAAAATGAAAGTTGGTGATTTGAGTGATATGGCTCATTTGGTGGGGGCTATAATAACTCAAAAGGCTGGCATGAAACCTTGAAATTAATATAAAGAATAGGATAAGGAACCTTATTTAGAGATATTTTCATTCATGGTTATTAGGGTACCCAAGTGGCTAAAGCATTAATCTCAACACTATTACTGCTTCTCAGAGTTATGGTGCTCCATCACTAGAGGTTTTCAAAAATAGACTGGACAACTATTTGACTGGGATGGTATAAGCAAAGGGTTGGAATAGAATACCCTTATGGTTCTATGTTCTATGTTTTATCTTATGCTCTGGAAGCAACAATTGCTTTTCCTATAAATGTTGATCTGAAGAGGTCCTCAGAATGACGACTCTAGGAGTGGTGCAGGAGTTACTTGTATTCCAAAGGCATCATTTGAAAAAACTTTGAAGGAACAAGACTAGGGTGTTCAGAATTCTAGACAATCATGTGCAATGTGGCAATTGGTACAAGTAGCAGATTATAAGACTAATCAGTGATGGTTTAGCCAAACTTGTCATGTATCTTGACTTGCCAATGTAAGCAGCTACATCAACTCTTCTAATAGTAGTTTCTCTCCTGATGTGCGCGTGCTTTTGGTCTCTTAATTCGCCCTTTTTTTCAATTGTTTTATATGAGTTAAAAAAGAGCTAACATACACATCAAAGTGTTCTAAAAGTCTAACTGCTATGCTATTATTTTTATCTACATACTTTTGTGAGAAAGGATTGAGATTAAGGTTCAGATGTAAAATGCCATCTTAAGAATGGACCCAGTAGCAAAAAGGTGGTTTGTGATGGACCCTATGGCTGCATTCATTCACTTGACCAGATTGTACTTTTATTCTGAATTAGTACAGATTTTTTTAAAAAATAACAAGGCCGTGCTACGTTGCTTAAAATACTATTTTAAGTAGAATATAAAAATGTATTTTCAATTGTTTACATCTCTATCCCATGGTGTCCACATTCTGCTTCTACTGATTAGCTTGAATCGAGGGTTATAATATATTATCCAGAAGAAAAATAATAATGAAATATGAGTCATCCTTGTTTGGATATAGCTTTATAACAATGCAGGTTTGCATTTTGAGTCTTTATAAAAACACTCAGCTGATCTCAGAAAGTCATACTTCTTAATAATTAAATATGAAACATCTGTCAAGATTTCCCCTTTTTGCTAGAGATGCATTGAAATGGAAAATTGCACCTAGCCACTTTCAGAGGTGTCTATGGACATATGTCAAAAAAGAAGATGTCAGCCATGCTGATGTGATTGAAATCCTACCCCTGACCTTTTTTTTTCTTTTTTAACATTCCTTCAATTCATTAATAAGAAATGCAGAAATGCTTCCTTACCAGTCCACTTTTGCACATGCTGGTGCTAGGATTGTATGAAATAGTGTTTCTCAACTTTGATGACTTGAAGATGTATGGACTTCAACTCCCAGTATTCCCCAACTAGCCTTACTGGCTGGGGATTCCTGGGAGTTGAAGTCCATACATCTTTAAGTCGTCAAGGCTGAGAAACACTGCAATAAGAGCTTTCAGTTTATCAACGTATGCAAGAGCTTAGTCTGACAGTTTAGTCTGACACTTTCCTCCCCTCCCCTGTTTCATTTTCATACCAAAAGGTCACATTAAATGGCAGATCTTGTCTGTATTTCAGCAGGAAATTCCAGCTCTAGCAGGGGGAAGAGAATATTGTACAGATGTTTGCTTTCAAGTCTTACCGAAGAATCACAAAAATCTGTCCAATTTTTCTCTAACTTTTCTCTGCTTTTTCTTTTTTAATACAAATGGATGCAAAGAATCCAGGCAAAGAAATTCTGGGATGAATAGTTGTAGTAATAGTTTGCATCCAACAAGCGGAATGCTACTGGGAACAGGCATGGTTCTCTTTGTGTTGCGCAATTTCAGCGTCTCTCTCTCTGTCCCATGTTGTAATGCAGAACCTTTCCATTCCTCATTGTGACAGTTTCAAACAAAGAAGAGGTACACCTACAGTCAATGCAGTTCCTCAAAAACCTTTCATAATTTTGCTGTCAAAGTATTCACTTTAAATTTATGGCACAGGGAAACAAACACATGGGGTCTAACATTGTGCATGCAAATGGCAGGGGAAAGGTGGTACAATTACACCTCTATGCTTTAAAATGTGTTGCTAAAGGCAGCCTCCACACTTGTCAAACGATTGAGCTGTCCCCAACTGTGTGGTGTTCAATGATAATGTAACATTTTACCTAGACTTCTGATTAGCTACAAGTGAAAGAGGCTTTCCCGTGGATGCTTATGCTAGGAAGGTATTCTGTAGAGATCTGGTAGCTACTAGCAGCTTGAATGAGGAAAGAAATATCTCGTATAGCTTGTAATGTAACCATCAAGGAGATAAAGAAATGTTACGGTATCTAGAAGACCCATGAGTGCTTATCTGGTGCTCAATTGGGAAGAACAGGTACTGCTTTACCTAACATTATTTTACTGCCTGAAGAACTATTGTTGCTACCCTGTTTCTCCCAAAATAAGACATCCCCTGATAATAAGCCCAATCGGTCTTTTGAGCTCATGGCCAAGCACTTATTTCAGGGTTCCAAAAAATATAAGACAGGGTCTTATTTTCGGGGAAACATGGTATTATGCATTCACTTCAGGAGAACACCATCATAGAAGATCACCAGAGATTTCTAGTGTCTTTTAGAAAATTTATTTACAAAGCTGAATAAACTATTAAGAAAGTAGCCAGAAAATTCCTGGATAAATGCGAAAGAAACAGTGTCTCTTGAATGACCTTTCACCTGAACACTATTTTGAAGCTTCTTGCTGTTCAAAAGTCAAATGCTTAGCAATACAGTGATTGCAGATCTCTTCTTTGATCTTTCAAAAACTAAACATTTTTAAATTCTGTTGATAAGTTTAACAATTCCATTTAGTTCAATGGATCGTATGTTGGAGACTTTAATTTTTTTTTTTTACCTCGCTTAAATCATAAACAAATTTTCTCCTAGAGTAGTCAAATCAAAGCCAGGATGTATCATTATCAAATGCCTCCAATAACATTCACTTATGAAAAAGTTAACAACTTCATTTGTGCATTGTGTTTTTCCCCCTTTACTTTGCTGTTTTGCTAGGTGCTGTGGGCTGAGTTAGAAAACCGTGACTTCATTTTATGTGATAATTAATAGGCACTCCTGATAGACAAAGGCCAGAGACTGAATGTACAAACACTCAAGTTGTAAATTAGACTGTCAAGACTCATAAATCTGTTACCATCTAAAGTGTTCATGTTTTCCTAACAATGTTTTCCATTTAGGATCTCAGGTGCAAAATTTATTTGGTAATTTGTCATGGGAGGGAAATATCTTATCACACAGGTAATAAAGTCAATGAAGAAGTAAGATTTGGGACAGATTTTCTGGATGTTTACAATTAGTGCAAAACCCGAAGAGCATTTGCCCCTTAGCTATTTAGAGAATTGACAGGTCATCTGAACTGCCTGGGTTAAATCCTAACATGCAGTAAATTCAACTTAAAAATGAAATGTCCCTAGCATACATAGCCCTATTGTTCAGGTGGAGAATATTAATGTAATCATGAAGTTCAAAAATTCAGAAAAGAAGGTTTAACATTTTGAAGTCTATTTGTATGACATGTTTTAATAGAAGCTTAATGACTGAGAATTAGCTTCTCATATGTGTGATCCCAAGTGAAGGAATTTCAAAATGACATTTCTAGTTTCAAAGTTTTTAGAATAGTATCTCAAAACTTGCTTTGCCAAGCCAAAGACACAACATTTTGACTTTTTTCTGGAACAACTGCACATTTTATCCAAGAGGAAACTAAGGAAGACACCCTGTTCCACCTATCAGCATTTTAATGAATTGGTACCTTTAATTAATTAATTAATTAATTAATTATTACTACTTTAATTAATGATCATGTCAGGTACCAATATTTTAAGCCACAAATGACTCCTTCCCCCAATATTTCCAAAAAGAATTGTTAAGTTTGTGGGCAGTGTCAATTTTTTTCCTAATGGAGAATATTTGTAAATTCGAGAAGTAAAGGCTCACTCATGAGTGGCAATAGTTTCAGTTCCTTCTTGCGGTTATTGTTGCTGCTGCCATTTATTCCTATATTAATACTCCATTCTAACCATAACACTAGGCCATGAATTACATTACTCCAAG
Organism: Ptyas mucosa; assembly: GCA_012654045.1. Lineage (NCBI taxonomy): Eukaryota > Metazoa > Chordata > Lepidosauria > Squamata > Colubridae > Ptyas > Ptyas mucosa. The sequence continues at coordinate 1,755,531 of WNWU01013616.1, forward strand.
GACATTGTTAGAGTGGGAAGGATGGGAATGGGTTATTTATTGTAAAGGTTGCCATGTTTTTTCTTCCAAATAGAGCAATGGAGTTTTTCTCTTAGGCTACCATATCTGGTCTACAGTAATTCAGACAAACACCAAGCCTGAAAGTTGCTATTATTTTGCTGCTGATTCAGATATGGTAGCCAACTAATGTCCACCAAATAATCTCCTCACCATAATTGTAATGTTATAAACCATCTTTTGCTGTTCTTCTAAAACTGAAATTAAAACATTCATTTAAGTAGTATTGGCACATACTAATGGGGATCCATTACTCAACAACAAAGAAGGCAGAACATTAACACAAATGTTTTGCCAGTATGGATCCATGTTAGTCTGATCACATTTTATTATTAAAGAACACCTATCTGCCATTCAGAGGCCTTCTGGTTAAGGGAGCTGGTTCCTAGGAGTGAGGAAACCTAGGAACTAACATGAAGCCGGATGAGTGAGTTGGATCAGTGAATCCTTCCTAGAATAAGAACTCAATAAATATCCATCTATAGATTGGCACTAGACTATTGTGATAGATATGGTTCATGACCTTCAATGAAAATGCTTTCATTTTGTAGTGGATTAGTTCAAAATATTAGTAGTGGTACTATTAGTAGTGGTAGTAATAACTCACAAAATATTTTGATTTCCAAATAGATCTGCTAAAGTAAGTGTGTGTGTGCGTGTGTGTGTGAGAGAGAGAGGTGGGCGGGAGGATTTCCTCTTGATAAATTGACAAAAAATATTGACACATAGAAGCGACACAGGCATTACTTAACCTATTAATTGAACTAGTGGCTAGTGAATTTTGTTTTATCTCTTGGCAATAAGTAAATAAATAAATTAAGCAAGCAAAAGAACTAAAAAACCCCCAAATCCTCGATGTATCATTTATCAATAATCCTATTGATATTACATAATCACTCAACACATAATCAATGACGAATTACCCCATTGATTTGTCACTGGTAAAATGACCTATTACACACTCGAGCAGTGAGCATGGAACATGGACAGGGCAGTACATGCAGGAGGGTGTTGGAGGATTAAAAAGAAACAATTAAGTGGCCGAAGAATAACAATAATAGCAAAACAGTAAACTGTGGGAAGCTTCCACAGAACTGTGAACAGTGCAGGACAAAGACATCATTAAGTTACCTCTTAAAGAGTTGCCAGAAACATAACCTGATAAAGAAAAGAGGAGTATTTTTCAAAGTGATTAAATTTAGCTTTAAAAATCTCATATTTCTTCCTTTGAAACAGCAGTCAATTCTAGCTGAGTGCTCTGTTTAATTTGAAAAATGATAACTCATTTTATATTCCTCAACCTTGTATTGAATTAACAAAACAAGAAGGGAAGTGAAAAAAATTATTTTACAAAGTTGTAGCTCCCGCTCTTTCTATGAACATAGATATCAGTGATATCAGCCTATATTGGTTTTCACAACAAAGCCACAGAAGAACAATGGTGACCCAAAAGAGAATTTCCTTAGTTATTATTTCCGGAAGTATAAAGTTATAAAGTTATAAAGTATGAAGAGAAACATGCATGGTAGCCTCATCTCACCCATATTAGTTCTTTTACATTTTATTAAGCAATGCTTATTCATTCATTGTCAGAAATGTCATCCCACTCTTTTGCAAAACACATTCAGAGTGATGGGGAACACAGTAATATTATACAACATAATTGATATAGAATCCTTTATAAAAACTCAGCAAACCAGGAGCAGGCATCAATCAAGATCAGAACAATAATAATTAAAGAAGCAATTTTAAAATTGTATATACTGCACACACAAACCACTCACAAAATCAAAAGTCAGGCTAAGAAATGTCAGACAAACTTCCATCCAAAGGCAATACTTTCTGTTTGTTACTTGGCATCAGTCACAAAAAATAAAAAAAATAAAAAAATAATCCTTCCTTAGAGCACTTTCCTTAGAAAGGGTGTATGGAAACTATCTCCAAAAATAGGATGGGAATATTTTTTCAGATAATCTGGTCTCAGTTTCAGATATGAAGAAACAACCTGGTAATAAAGTTCAGATCACAGACAATCAGAATTAACTGCTCACTATCACCTTCGTCATTATGACATTAATAACCACAAAGTAGATCAACAATAGCTTCTGAATTGCAATCTCATATTGACTTCAGTATGACAATCTTGCACTGCCATATATTTTTTTGGAATATAAGTGTGCTTGCACAAGCTGGCTCCCTGCCACCCTTTATATTGAATGCTAGGTCCAATTAATTAAGCACTTGGGTAGGAACAAGCCCCATTTTGAGTTCAGCGACAAGACAATATCACATAAATCAAGCTTCATGGAAGGTTCTTGGACTGAAACTGACAGCTATTCTTGTTCAAGCAAGATTCTCATGGAAATCTTCAGCAAGATTTCCTGGGAGAAAAGTGACACAACAACAACACTTTGAACTAATATGCTGCCAGTCTTATAAGGTAGATCAGACTTAAAAACTGGTCCTATGTAGTCCTACAGCTACTTTTGTTCCAGCAGCTATAGTAACAGAATGTTGCAAGCAAGAGACATTGCTGAATGTGTCAACCCTTGGAGGCAGATCAGACTAGGAAACCAAAGTTATGAGTACTTATAATATAGGGCTGTGATGGCAAACCTATGGCACGCATGCCATAGGTGGCACATGGAGCCATATCTGTGGGAATGCGAGCATTGCCATAGTTCAGCTCCAGCGCACATGCACGCGCCAGACAGCTTATTTTTGAGCTTTCCAGACCCACTGGAAGTCGGGAAATGGGCTGTTTTCAGCCTCCATGGGGGTGGGAAAGGCCATTTTTGCCCTCCCCAGGCTCCTAGAAAGGCTCTGGAGTCTGAGGAGGGTGAAAAACGGGCTTACTGGCCCCACTGGAAGTCGGGAAATGGGCCGTTTCTGGTCTCTAGAGGGCTTCTGGGGGTGAGGCTGTTTTCACCCTCCTCAGGCTCCAAGAAAGCCTCTGGAGCCTTGGGAGGGCAAAAAACAGGCCTACTAGGCCCACCGTGCCATCACGTGCCAAAAGCAGGGGTCGTGCAGGGGGGGGGGTCACACATGCATGCATGGGGGAGCGGGGTGCATTGAATTATGGGTGTGGGCACATGTGCACACAAACCCCCCCCCCATGATCCCCCCATTTTTGGCAAGCGACAAAGGTTAGCCATCACTGTTATAGGATTACTATAGCAAAATCTTGTAAGTCTTAAAGTGCCAACCATTTCCCCCTCTGGCCTCAAGCTTCATTTAACTGATTGTTGCCTTGGTCTAGATCTTCCCTCTGCCTTTCAAGACCACCCTCTGTATCAGGGGTGAAATATAAAATTTGTTACTACCGGTTCTGTGGGCGTGGCTTGGTGGGGGGGAGGGTAATGTGACTAGATGGGTGTGGCCAACTTTTTTTTTTAAACTTTTCAAAGCATTTTTTTCTAATGCTTTGAAAAGCCTCTGCCGATCAGGCAACTCAGCTGGGATCGTCAGAGAGGCTTTTTAAAAAATGCCTCTCTGCCAATCAGGCAACTCAGCTGGGATGGTCAGAGACTTTTCAAAGCATTTTTTAACCACCTCTTCGGCCAAGAGGCTGCAGAAAAAAATGCTTTGAAAAGCCTCTGACGATCCCAGCTGAGCCGCACGATCATCAGAGGCTTTTTTTTTTAAGTTTTAAAAGCATTTTTTCGTCGGAAGAGGTTGTAGAAAAAATGTTTTTAAAAGTAAAAAAAAAAAAGAGCCTCTGATGATCGTGTGGCTCAGCTGGGCATGGTGGGGAGGGGGGCAGGGATTTTTGCTACCGGTTCTCCGAACCACCCGCCACCATCACTACCGGATCAGGTGATCCGGTCCAAACCAGGAGCATTTCACCCCTGCTCTGTACTCATTACATCTGTCTTCTTGAACATTTGAGTGAAATGATTTTCACTCATTCATTCTGATTTTCTGTTAATGATCTGTGAGAAGGCAGGTATCTTCACTAATAACAAAAATGTTTGCAGATGGCATTTACGTAAATGCCTCCAATACCTTCATCTGCTGGCAAATCAACTCTTACACTTGTATATGGATTTAGACTCCTTGGAATCATGGCTGAGTCTGAATGGTCTGATCTGTCAGGCTGTCAGCTTCAAAAGTCAATAGACAATCAGCCACTGCAGTTGACCCAGAGGAAAATCACCAGGATGAGTCAGATGAGATGGTCCCAGTCCTGGCAGAGTCCTAGTCCCAGGAAGCATTGGCAACTTCAGAGAGGCAAGCAAAGAAGTTCTGTTTCTTGAGAAGAGTGCTAATAGCCATTATTGAGCTACACCTTTATCTATCTGTTTAAAAGTAGCCCATCATCTTATTGGAAATTATTTGCCAATCTCAGATTTACGTTCTGAGTTTTATGAGCTTATTCTGCTTCTTGATTGCTGTCTTTTAAACTCAGACTATTTTGAATAACCTCCTTGGCATTTATGGTAACTCTTGGACTGTAGTGAACTACATTTTCTTTTTTGAAGTCATGTTCCATCTGACAGTGAACTGAACTCTCAAACAATATCTTGCACTTTTATATCTTTTCTGGTGTGTGGGTTGGCTTGCACAGTTGACTCTCTGCCTCCCTTTATAATGGACTGTTTGTTATTCACTAATAAACCACTTGTAAACAAGATTGTATTGGTATGTCTGAAATGAGGCACACTTCACTTACAAGATGCCAGGACTGATGCTTTCATTAACTATCATAACCCCAGATTAGATTAATCCCAATCAGATCCTGCAAATTATCAACAAGAGTGTCTTGTAATGGGCTATGGCAGGGGTGAAATCCAGCAGGTTATGGAGAACCGGTAGCAAAAATTTTGAGCAGTTCGGAGAACTGGCAAATACCACCTCTGGCTGGCCCCAGAGTGGGGTGGGAATGGAGATTTTGCAATATCCTTCCCCCAGGAGTGAAGAAGGAATGGGGATTTTGCAGTATCTTTCCCCTAGAGTGGGGTGGGAATGGAGATTTTTCAGTATCCTTCCCCTGCCACACCCACCAAGCCACACCATACCCACCAAACCACGCCCACAGAACTGGTAGTAAAAAAAAATGGATTTCACCTCTGGGCTATGGGAATATCTTCAAGGTACAGGAGGAAGAAGAATTGCATCCAAGGCAATGGTTGGATAAGACACATCTCAACCACAAAAGGAATGGCACTGAGAAAGCATTTCAGAAGGGATTCTCTCTAGTTTCCTGGAGAGTAAAGGCAAGAGGGGACATACAATATGGGCTTGCAGAGTTGCAAGACACTATTACTGTAACTTTAAAATATAAGTAGTGCTATTACTCATGGTGTAGGTTTCTTGTACCACAAAGAGCTGACATGAACATGAAAACTTAGAAATGGATAGGTAAGCATCAGCATGTCAAAAATTCCATGGAACAGTGAAATCCATTCATTTTGCATAATGGTAAGATTTCTATCATTTTGTAACTGGTATAAAAGCATGCCAAATGAAAAGTTCTCCTGGGTCAATCCCCCCCAAGAATTTATTCTGATCGCTTTTTATGAATTTTCTTTCAACTAGCTGCAGCTAAAACCCCAATGGGCATAGTTAAAGTCTCATAAAGGGAATTTTATCATTAAATCATTACAAATACATTATACTAAATGCTGCCAGATTTCATTTTTATTAGTAATGTGTTTCATTCATCTATAATGGCTTTTCCATTTTGGCACCTTTATTTCCAAGTATGCTTCATTTTCAGCTATATAGTGACATGATAACATTCATCACAGGGCAATGTTGAACAGGATTTATCTCCCAGCTTTATATAGCCACCTATTTCCAAAAATAACTTTTTAAGAGTTGAAATAACAATTTATTCATCTCAATGCCAGATTTTGACACTCAGTAAAGATTTCCTATCCTAGTCCTAAAGAGGGAGAAATGAATGGAGACTTTATCAATCTCCATGTTAATTGAGCAGGACGTTGTTGGCAGGAAAGTACTTAAAAAGCAAATTGTAAAGTCCAGCTTTTTGTTAATTAAACCAATACAGGACTCTCCAGTAGGTATCCCCATTGGTTATATTGATAAAATATTAGGGATAAAATGTTGGACATGGTAACTTTTGTTCTCTTTATGCATCAGTTTGCTATTTTTTTTAAAAAATAAGCAAGTTTACTTGTCTATTATTCTTAAAGTACACATTTGTATATGGTTTTCCTGATATACATAATTTTGGTAAACATACCTTTTTTATATACCAACACATCCATCTTTGGTTTCTTTTTACCTTTGACAAAAGTGCAATGTTCAAACAAAAGTTTGTTTTGGAAGTGTGAAACACACACACACACACACACACACACACACACACACACACACACAAATGCCTTCAAATGAAAACTTCATGAATTTCTCACCAACATGAGCAGTTAGCATAGGAAAGGTTTGTGGCAGGGCAAGATGCCCTGAATGGGATAAAGTTGTGAATTAGTTTCAAGATTAAAGTTTTTCCCCATGATGCAAAGTATCACATAAACACTGAGTAGCTTCCTGGCATAGTAAGATATCTCAGAGGACATAGAATATAAAAAATAGGGGTTGGAATCCCCTATTCATGGTTTGAGATATTATACCATTCTGGATAAATGGCTGTCCAATCCCTTCTTAAAAACCTTCAGTGTTGGAGCACCCACAACATCTGCAGACAAGCCATTCCACTGATTAATTGTGCTCAGAGTCAGGAAAATTCTTCTTAGTTCTAGGCTGGATCTATACTAGGTATGCCCTAGTTTGCAGTACAATGTTATCAGAGAAGAAGCTTTGCAAGATTAGGTTAGCCCATCCCTTAACAGAAGCCCTCCATGTAGATAATGTAGATTGTGTTCTAGAAATCCAAACCATCCTTTAAGCCAGTGGTTTACTTCTAAAATCCTCCATTCCATCATTGGATGCTGACTTCCATCAGAAGTACAGATGAGACCACTAACTGTGCTCCCTGATCTTTGGCTTTCGTGCTGAGCTGCTTATAGTCTCTTGATATTGCTTTCAGGTTTTTTGTTGCATCATTCATCCCCACTTTTTTCCAAGAGCAGGATATGAAATTGATTGCTCAATTGCAGTGGGCCTCTGCCTTTTGGTAACAATTTATAAAGCCCATGGAGAAGGTTGTTGGAGATATATTTAAAATTTGTGTACTGGAGACAGAGCTGGAGAACCCTGCAAGAGCAAACAGGATCAGAGAGATTTGCAGAGCGAGTGGCTGATGGAAAAGATTGCAGAACTTGTAAAGGACAAACCGGACATCATTGAGGAAAGCTTGACTAAGGTGCTTAAATTCCAAGAAATTCAAAAAGAAAGTTTCTTCTTTTCCCTTGTAGGCTAAAAGCAAGTCTGACAAGTGAAAATATTGAAGCTGTCTAGCAGAGTGAGAATAACAGAGTTGTGGTTAGGAACACCTATATGAATCAGAGACAGAAGTAGCAAAGCAGCTGTAAACCCTGTAAAAGTTATGTATAAAATGTATTTACAGGTTATTAAGTTGAGCCCACTCTATCTAACAGAAATAAACACTCAAAAATTACACTTTTTAACACAGTTTGAAGAACAGGGTGTATATGTTTGGAAAGTTCCTGTTCTTTTCCTTATCCTCGGACAAGGCTCTGGAAAAGTCCAACTATGTTTCCCCCTTTAACATGTTTGGTGATGCACCTGGAGGGTGAATCCAGAGAAACACAATGCAGAATGTCTTAGCAGGTCTCAATTTGCAATAAATATCCTGTGACAGAAATCTTGCTCCCCTGTTTTGGAAAGAAATAACAAGTAAAGCTTCAGTTCAACCCGCTCCACATATTGGGCCTAGTTTGGCTTAAAAAGCCCTAGTACAGTGATAGTGAACCAATGACATGCATGTCAAAGCTGACATGCAATGACATTTTGGGTGACATGCCATCTTTTATACCAGTATTCACTGACATTCAACAACTCTTGTCAAAAGTACACTCTGTTCTTGTATCATTTAGAGAGGCTGCAGAAGCCACAGAAGGGCATTCTCAAAGCTGCTTCAAGAACAAAGACTTCATGACACTTGGAGCAGCCTTGGGAAGACAACAGGGGCCTGTTAAGAGAAAGAGAATATACCCCAAGGTAAGCACCATGTAGCAGATCTTGGAGAGCACTGGGCTGTACAGGGCAATCACTTTATTCCCCAAGGCTCAAACATTTTGGGGCATGGTGTGAGATGACCTTTTTGAGGAGCAAAATGGTATGAGGGCTGAACTTTCTTGAGACTCAGGCCTTCAGACCTGGCCTCAGTGTTGCCACCAGTGGTGGCATTCAAATAATTTAACAACTGGTTCTTTGCTCTAATGACGGGCTAGGTGGGCGTGGCCATGGTGGCCATGGCCAGGGGGCATGACAGGCAACACTTGTCCTTCTTCACCCCCCTGGGAGCAAATACGGGCCATGGGGGTGCCCCCCCATTTTCCCCATTTGGGAGCCAAAATGGGGCACGTTGGGATTTCTGGAAGGGGAGGGGAGGGGCCAGCCAGCAATTTAACAACTGGCTCGACTGAAGTGGTGTAAACCAGCTGAATCCTACCACTGGACTTCTATTTGAGAGTGGCCTGGATGGTGTGTGTGTGTGTGTGGGAGTGGGGATAGAGAATTGTTTCAGTGTGTGTGAGTGTGTGTGTGTGTGTGTGTGAGAGAGAGAGAGAGAGAGAGAGTGTGTGTGTGTGTGTGTGTAAGAGTGAGAGAGATGCCAGTAGAATTGAGTTAGGCCTTATTCTGAATTTTTGACACCCAAAACGTTTGCCATCATTGCACTTGGTGCATCTCCCTCTAAGGCCTCTTTATCTTAGCAAAGAAGTAAAGAATGCTAAGCTCCATAGGAGGCAGGGACTCTGCATGCAAACCTCCTGTTCTCTTTGTTTTCTGGCCTGCCATCTTTCTTGCCCAGCAATAAATGAAGGTAAAGCAGAGCCTGGTATATCTGCATTAGATGAAAGGCAGGTACAATTCCTCTTTAGTCTTGCACACTGAACAAGAAGAATTCAGGGAACAGAGCTGAAGATAGATAGGGTACACATAAGTATCATATGCACCCCTTAACTTCTTTCCAGTTTAGTTATCAACAGTATTCTCAGTTATGATCCCTCCTTGTAGTGCATCCATCAGAAAAAGAAGTAATGACAGTGGTTAGCCAGTTAGACAAATATTAATTGGAGTTAAATGAATCATTCATTAGCGGCTTGAAGTTGAGGGGTTTTTTTCTATGAATAGGCAGCCATGTAAATAATGTAAGAAATAAGGTTTTATACTGGATTTTACTGCACTACGTTCATCAAGTGAGATCACCTTATAAGTGCAAAAGTAGCAGCTTTCCCAAATCAAATTTTGGCTGCCCAAGTAGAGCTCTAATTAAAACGGTTGATTTGTATGAAGCTCATGCCACGAAGAACCTGATTACAATGATAGCTTATTTTCACTTCCCTTCTGTGAAGTCCCCTTACTTTGAAATATATTCTCTAATTTGCATTTTATTCCATTATCCTAATAATATGACCCTCAATATGTATATATTTAACTCCCACAGCAGATTCTACTAATAATACATAATTGTTGAGTCAGCAGCCAAAAGGTAGTACAGTGTGTAATTACTATGTTTTCTCTTCTATTCTCTTTTGGGGCAAATATTTGCTTTATAGGCACATAAAATGACTCATGCAGTAACAAGGAAGCCCCCTAAATTCTCAGTGCAACCTTCATATAATTCCAGTTCTCAGCATAAATGTAAATGTTGAATAGGCAGAAACATTGCCGTATACATAAACCAGTCAGCTCTATTTAGGGAGACCTAGATAAGTCATACCTTCAGATGAATTCAAATGATCTTTTATCTTTAATTGATAGCTCTAATTAGTGCTCAGAAAAATTATATTTCCTACATACTTCAACAGGCTGGAATTTCCTCTCTGAATGTAATCCTTTGTTTTCTTCTGAAACTGAAATGTGAAGCACTGGAGTGGAAGTTTAAATTTTATCTCATTCCTCCTTATCCCTTTTGGGTTGTTTTAGCTTTTAGATTATAATTCTAATCAGAATTCATGATATATCCTCTGCTTTAATTGAGTCAGGATGAGAATAGATTCAGTTCTTTTGCAAAGGAGAAATTATCAGGCCTTCCTTCGTAAATGATGCAAGTTACTTATCACACGGCAGCTTTGTGTATCGTTATTTTTTCCCTCTTGAATGCTACCTTCCTCCACAAGTGAAAATGGTTCTTTCCTTGCAAAAGGAAATTGGTGTACAGGGAACTTAAAAGATAATGTAGACCAGTGTTTTTCAAACTTGGTAACTTTAAGAATGGGGATTTCTACTCGCAGAATGTAGGCTGGAAACATTTTGTTTAAGTTGCCAAGTTTGAAAAACATGACTTTAAGTCAGGAAACAAACTCATGATCCATGGATAACATACCGGTATCTCCCTCATCTGGGATTTTTGTACACCTCCAGATTGCTTTATTCAGTTCTCACCAAATTTCAGGAGAATAATCTCATTGGTTTTGTTTATATTTTTTTTATAACAACTGCTTTGTAAACAGCCTCTAAATATCTGCTACAATTTAAAAAATGTTGAAAGATGTAAAGTACACACTTTGGGATATATTTAATATTCACAAGATAGTACCGTAATTGCATTTACATTTTGGAAATCTCTTAAACAGTACATTTTCTTTCTTTTTAAACGTCTGATTTGAAGACATTTGACCAGTCACTGCCAGAGGACACTGGTTTATGCATTGATTTAATTTATTAAATGTTAATTAGATTCAAATACTCTAATCAAAAGGATTGGAGGAAAATAAATATGAGCAGCAAAGTAAGTGGAATTAAAGGGAATAAATAATAACATAAGCAAGTATTTTAGTAGCAAAGCAAAGTAATGGAAAGAATTAACCTTTGAACATATTTTTGATCATGGTTCAGGGTTTCACCAAGAATAATTTGTATATACAGACTGAAAGAGAGATTAAAATTAAATAAAGAAAAAGTGTTGCCCATTTATTATTAATCCAAGCCCATACAGGCCCAAAATAGGAATTGATTATTTCTATTGAGTCCAGAATAGTGTTTGATTTTTTGAAGCATATCAAAAAAATAAGCACTGGCAAAATAAAGGGGTTAATGGATGATGAATTGACTTTACTTTTCTGTTGGTCTCCTTTGCTAACTCTTATCACTCCTTTCTCTCAAGGAAAGTTGTCATATTGTAGCTCTAGCAAAGCTTGCTTTTTTTGAACAAATTCATAAAAATGATTGTTGAGTTGCCCTCTTGAGATAGTATAGCTCTGCTATCATTGATTAATTTTTTGGGGGGAGGGGAGACCTCCCTCATTACTGGTTTGGTGAGATACAAGGCTTGTCACCTTTTTACAACAAGAATGATGTCTGCTTTGCCTCTTTGCTACCTCTGCCCATTGGATTTTCTGGAATTGTAGGGAGGTTGGTATGGCAGATTAATGAGTTTGCATCCTCCCAGGAGGATGCAAACCTCACTACCAGGACCTGATAGTCTCAGAGTTCTAGCCTGCTAACTTTAAAGGTAAAGGTTCCCCTCGCACACATGTGCTAGTCATTCCCATCTCTAGGGGGCGGCGCTCATCTCTGTTTCAAAGCCGAAGAGCCAGCGCTGTCCGAAGACGTCTCCGTGGTCATGTGGCCGGCATGACTAAATGCCAAAGGTGCACGGAACGCTGTTACCTTCCCACCAAAGATGGTCCCTATTTTTCTACTTGCATTTTTTAAAATGTGCTTTCGAACTGCTAGCTTGGCAGAAGCTGGGACAAGTAATGGGAGCTCACCCCATTACTAGGGATTTGAACCGCTGAACTGCCAACCTTTCATTTGACAAGCTCAGCATCTTAGTCACTGAACCACTGCGCCCATTGCTTGATAACTTTAGACCATATTAATTAATTAGCAAAAGCAGCAGAGGCAGCTGGGCACAATAAGATTCAATGCCATTGGGAAACACGGTCTTAGAAAGAAAGGGATGTTCATAGCCTAATCATTACTCTGGTTTTACAAAAAACATGTGTTTGACCTACACTTGTTATTAACCTGGTGCCCTTTCTTCAGTTGTTAAGAAACATAAATCTGCCCCAGAGACACAAAATTTAACAATTTAAATAAGATTTGAACCAAAAGTACATAATATGCAGACTAGTCTTGAAGTGAGCCTTGATTCAGGTCTGAGAGTTGACTTGAAGTCCTATTTAGAAATACATCTTTAGCACAAGAGATCAGCAAGTTGATGCTTGCAACTGGATACATAGCTGAGGAAGTGGATTAGATCCAAAACAGTGTGATTCTTTCCATCTGAAAGGTACTCTGATAAAGAACGTGTTTAATGAAACAATACATGGATTACTTGCACTAGTGGGTTCCACTTACCTTCGCTACTGGTTCGGAACTGTGAGCGCTTGCTTTGCTCACGCACGGTGCTTCTGCACATATGCAGAACCTTCTATGCATGTGAGAGCATCTGTGATGACATCAGGGCAGGTGGGTGGAGCCTCCCACTGCCACCACTACCAATTCACCTGAACCGGGGCAAACTGGTAGAAACCCACCACTGATTGATTGCTACTTGTGTCAGCATCAAAGTCCATCATACCAGTCAATCTCTGCAAAATGAAGCTGCAACACTTTTTTTAAAGCCTGTAACAATCCCCAAAACAGGAGCACATTTAGGTTAGGGGATATTTTTGCACAAAGCTTTGCAAATTTTCTCAACAGAAAATTGCATTGATAGAAATTAGTATGTTTTTTTTTTAAAAAAAACCTTTCCTCTTGGTTTGAGTTTAGTGATGGCAAATAAATTAATTTGTCTTTCTCTTTGCAGATTTACTAATTTCATACATTTGAATCAATATATTTTAAAATTACCCCTAAAGTGCATTTTGTGCTTTCAGTTTTTTCAGCAAAATATATGAGTAAATATAATGCATTATTTAAAAAGGGGTTGCATTAAATATGTATAGTAAACAGAATTGCGTAGAACAGTTGAACCAAATATTCACAAGTCTTTGCATTATTTTAAAATATGAAAAAGATATGGAAATGGGGCAATTGATTAAGTTTTAATTAAAAATGAAAATTTCAGACAAATTCATATTGGCGAGTTCATCTCTTAGGTTTTTGAATGAGAAAATATTGTTGAGGGTTTATTAAATATGGATAACATTCTTTCAGAGTATATTTAAATAATGATTGGAGATAAAAAGTCTGGGGTGATATCAAATCTGTATACAAATGGTTCTCATTTTTCTCTCTCAAAAATTGCTATACATATAATTTACTTTGCTATATGTTTGACTTTAGAAACATCCCATTTCCTTGTTGTTGTTAGTTGCAAGGTCATGTCCAACCCATCGTGACCCCATGGACAACGTTCCTCTACCATCCTCCAGAGTCCATTTAAGCTCACGCTGACTGCTTCAGTGATTCCATCCGGTCACCTCATTCTCTGTTGTCCCATTCTTCTTGTGCCCTCAATCTTTCCCAGCATTAGGATCTTCCCCAGTGAGTCCTTCCTTCTCTTAGAAGAAAAACCTTTTCTTAGAAGAAAGCCTCCTATACTACCACCTCTTACAATACTAGACAACACAGTATCAACAGTAGATCCTTCAAGTTTCTAAGTTCTATCATATCTCAAGACTTAAAATGGACACCTAACATCAAAAACATAATCAAAAAAGCTCAACAAAGAATGTTCTTTCTGTGCAAACTCAGAAAGCTCAAACTGCCCAAAGAGCTGCTGATTCAGTTTACAGATGAATTGTTATGTCTGTCATCTGCACCTCCATAACTGTCTGCTTTGGCTCTGCAACCAAACAAGACAAACACAGACTTCAATGGATAATTAGAACTGCAGAAAAAACAATTGCTACCAACCTGCCTTCCACTGAAGATCTGTATACTACACGAGTCAAAAAGAGAGCTGTGAAAATATCTACAGACCCCTCACATCCTAGACATAAATTGTTTCAACTTCTCCCCTCAAAAATATGCTATAGGGCACTGCACACCAAAACAACTAGACACAAGGAAATTTTTTGCCTGAATGCTATCATTCTGCTTAACAACTAATTCTCACAACACTGTCAAATAATTTACTAAGATTGTATTACTATCATTCTTCTCTTCCTTACTAGTATCTATCTCTTCCCACTTATTACTCTAACCATGTTGCTTGTATCTTTCAATTATATTGTTTTTATTTGGTTCCTAGTATGATTTGATAGTTTATTAGTAACCTTAACTATCAACTAAGTGTTGCATCTTTTTATTCTCAATGAATGTATTTTATTCTCTGTATGTACACTGAGAGCATATATACCTAAGACAAATTCCTTGTGTGTCCAATCACACTTGGCCAATAAAGAATTCTATTCTGTTCTATTCTATTCTATTCTATTCTATTCTATTCTATTCTATTCTATTCTATTCTATTCTATTCTATTCTATTCTACTCTACTCTACTCTACTCTACTCTACTCTACTCTACTCTACTCTACTCTATTCTATTCTATTCTATTCTATTCTATTCTATTCTATTCTATTCTTCTCATTAGGTGGCCAAAGTATTTGAGTTTCATCTTCAGGATCTGGCCTTCTAAAGAGCAGTCAGGGTTGATCTCCTCTAGGACTGACCAGTTTGATCACCTTGCAGTCCAAGGGACTCGCAGAAGTCTTCTCCAGCACCATAATTCAAAGGCTGAATTCTTTGGTGCTCAGCCTTCTTTATGGTCCAACTTTCATAGCCATCCATTGCAACTGGGAAAACCATAGCCTTGACTATACGCACTTTTGTTGGCAGGGTGATGTCTCTGCTTTTTAGTATGCTGTCTAGATTTGCCATAGCTTTCCTTCCCAGGAGCAAGTATCTTTTAGACTATTTCAAAAGACCAGTTGGAATGATTATTTGATCTAAGAATTTTTTTAGAAAAGATTCCCATCAGTATTCCAAGCATTGACCAATAAGTGAAGAATTCATTAGACTGGAGAACACATGGGACAAGATTTCTTTTTCCAAACAAGGTACTCAGTGGAAACTGATACATTTAATGTGAGGATTTGAACTGTTATGGTGAATGGCCTGGGAAGTTACACTATTCAGAGGTGACACCACTGAATAAAGCTTTCTGAATTTCGCTAATTGCCAAATTAGCATTTGATCAACATTTGAGCAGACCACTTGCAAGATATTCAAGATATAGCTTGCAGGCCTATTAATTGCAGGCAATTTTTAATAATCCCTTTGATCATATTGCTTATATTGGCTTCATGTAAATGTACAGCAAAAGGGGAGAGATAGTTGAGCCCTATGTGTGCCCTCCCCCCGAGTAAGGCATTACAGGCATGACTTCTTGTTTTTTCATCTCCTTTTAGATATAGAAGGTAATTATAATTAGACTTCCAAGATTCTGTTATTTTTATAGTTACTTTCAACAAGAGAACTCTTAACCTGTGGCCACCTCATTCCTGTGGAGTTGATTCTTGGTCTGGGCTGGTGGGGTTGATGCTGCATGGAATGCTTAGACAAAAACATTAAAATTTCCCTCTTCCCAAGCAATCAGACAAGGTCTAAGCAATATGGAAAAGAACTGCACATATTTCAGTTTAAAGTATATTCCTAAACATTAGAAATATCTTGAAGGTAAGTTTCCTTATTAGCATCTAAAAAGAAGCCGTCATAGATGTACCAGATATAAAAAGTGATTAGCATTATGCTATGTATTGGACTAATGTCATTTCAGGCACCAAGAGAATCACTCCTTTGTTCTGTGAAGAAAATGCGTACTTCTTTTCCATAAAAAATGTGGAAAGATTCAGTGAGCTAGCAGTGGGATTTAAAAAAGACGCATAAGCTTCTATTTAAAAATGAATTGCAGAAACACCTAGAGATAATAGGTCTCTTTGAGATGAGTCGTGACACTGATTTAAGGGGGTTTAAAATGAAAACAAACAAAACCTCTACTCATTTCAATATCTGGAATCTAAAAAGCATATTTAGTGATGAATTGTGGTAGCAAGCTTTTGACTCAATAAATGATCCTTTGCTCCAGTGGTCTAAAGGAGATTTTTAAATATATCTGCTAGGGAATCAATATTCCAAACTCAGATTTTCAACATAAATCAGTAATTCTATAAAACACAATAACCCTTTGTTGAAACCAATGGATTGCATTTCAGATATAAAATGTCTTGTATTTATGCTTCAATCAGAAGAACTAAGAAAATAACATACTGGTAAGGGAATTTTGGAGATTGGTAAACACTTTCTTTTCCCCATTAATATACAAATGTTTCTATGAGGGATTTTAAAAATGATCCTAATTGTTCACTAGAACACCTTTGGTTTAAAGCTAATATCTAACTGTTGTTAGATTTTTTTTGTAGGCCATATCCATATTGATTATATATACCCATATATACATGCATGTTTTCCTAATCTAATTTATTCAGTCAAATTTTGGGAAGAAAATTCCAATTAAGTTCCTTATTCCACTCAAGGATATCATTAGCCATTTACAGTATTTACTTCTACTAAGCACAATATGATTAATGTTGGAAAAGTTCCATTAGATATACATCTCATATTCTTTGAAGGAAAAACACTCCTATGGGCACATGTGTCCTTACTCATGGATTAACTTTCTATAGATGGAAAATACACCTGGAGAATCAGTGGACAAGAGTTTTGGCAACACAGAACTTTCCCAGACAGAGATCCGGATTAAGAGATCCTGCAGTCTGAGCTGGATGGGGGAATGGGAAAGAGATTCAGGGTAGCCATATCCCAGAGTCTCTCAGGACAGAAGTAGCTTGGAGGTTTATGGCTTTAGTCTGGAAAGATTATGTCTGTAAGGTATAAGCAAATAAAGGTTTAGATTGGATTTTGCTGTTTTGCATTGACCTGATACCTCTTCATCCTCATTACCAGATGCACATAGTGATGGTTAATTACCACAAAAGTCACAGACAACCCCGAGCTACCCCAGATCATGATTGCTGAGAAATAAAAGTATAGTTTGTAAATTGAAAAATAAAAATAAAAGACTATATCCTAAGCTATAAATTAAGCATCTGGAGAAAGGACTTTATATAATTATTCAGATAGACGAACTTATCATGTATCCTGCTAAATATTAATAGGATGACTTTTCACTTCTTTTTGTAATGTCAAGATTGCCATTCCTCCTTTCAATACTTGCAAACTGTTTATCTAACTAACCATACAAATAAAAGTTACAATATTTTCAGTATTCATTCCTGTATCTCTTTTTAGAGTGTTTAATGAAATTTCTAACAAATCTTCCATTCATCCATAACTAAACAACACTTAGTTCTATCTGGTTGCTCTTGCATAATACAATAAATTGGTTGAGTAGTTTGTGGCTAGTCACAGTAGCTAGCATCATTAATTAATGATTCATTGTGTTATATGAATCAGGACAATTCAATTAATTCAATACCATTGTAAAATATGCTACCACTTCCTATACCAGGTAAAGCCAGTGGTGGGATTCACATAATTTAACAACCAGTTCTCTGCCCTAATGATTTCTTCCAACAACCACTTTGCCAAACTGTTCAGAAAGTTAACAACCGGTTCTCCCAAAGTGATGCGAACTGTCTGAATCCCATCACTGGGTAAAGCTAATATTGATTTATATATTCACCTATTCTAAAAAATAATTCTCCTGTACATTAAAGTAAGAGTTGTGAAATACTTAATTTGGAATACTCCTATAGGAAAATCAGTTGTTTGGGAAAAGAGAAAATTGTATATTCTTATTACTACGCAGCTGAA
The DNA here is from genome assembly GCA_012654045.1 of Ptyas mucosa. Classification (NCBI taxonomy): domain Eukaryota; kingdom Metazoa; phylum Chordata; class Lepidosauria; order Squamata; family Colubridae; genus Ptyas; species Ptyas mucosa. Next base: position 1,773,430 of record WNWU01013616.1, read on the forward strand.
AAAGATTTAGAAAAAGAAATGCATAGTACAGGTTTACAACTCAGATTAAATCAGAAAGAATGAGTATTAAAATCATGCGTTAAGAATCTGCCTCCCTTACAAAAAGAAAGAAGTTTTCAGATTTTCTAAAAACTGAGAGAACAATGGACTTTGGTGGTCTTCTGGTACAACCATCTGCTGAGACAGAAGATTCTATACCATTTCAGATATATGGTTGTCCAATCTCTTCTTATAAACTTCCAATGTTGGAGCATTCACAATTTCTGGAGGCAAGTTGTTCCACTGATTAATTGTTCTCCTTAGTCCTAGGCTGGTTCTCTTCCTGATAAATTTGCTTCTTGTCCTGCCTTCAGATGCTTTGGAAAATAAATTGACTCCCTCTTCTTTGTGGTAATCCCTTAAATATTGGAACACTGCTATCATGTCACCCCAGTCCTTCTTTTCATTAAACTAGACATACCCAGTTCCTGCAACCGTTCTTCATATGTTTTAGCCTCCAGTCCCCTAATCATCTTTGTTGCTCTTCTCTGCACTCTTTCTAGAATCTCAACATCTTTTTTACATTGTGGCGACCAAAACTGGATGCAGTATTCCAAGTGTATTATAAAGTGATATTAACCCTTCACATGATCTTGATTCTGTCCCTCTGTTAATGCAGCCTAGGACAGTGTTGGCTTTTTTGGCAGCTGCTGCACACTGCTAGGTCATAATTAAGTGATTGTCCACTAGGACAAGATCCCTCTTCCAGTTACTATTATTGAACCAGGTGCTACTTATACTATACGTGTGCATTTGGTTTTTCTTGACTAAATGTAGAGCCTTACTTTTTTAACCATTGTGTTTCATTTTGTTAGATAGTGCCCAATGTTCAAGTCTGTCAAGATCCTTCTGTATCTTAAGCCTATCTTCTGGAGTGTTGGCTATTCCTGCTAGCTTGATGTTGTCTGCAAATTTGATGAGTTCCCTATCTATCCCCTCGTTCAAGTCATTGAAAAGTACTAGGCCTAAGACAGATCCTTGGGGTACCCCATTGTATACTTCCCTCCATGTAGATGCAGTTCCATTGTGGACTACGTGTTGAGGTCAGCCAGTTATGAATCTATTTGGTAGTGATGCTATTTAACCCATGTTTCCATCTTATCAAGCAGTAGATTGTGGACTACTTTATAAAATGCCTTATTGACGTCCAAGCAAATTATATCCACAGCATTTCTCTGGTCCACTAATTTTGACACTTTGTCAAAGAATGCAATAAGATTTGTCTGGTATGATCTATTTTTGACAAATCCATGTTGGCTTTTGTTTATGACCTTGTTTGCATCTAGGTGTTTACAGATTCGTTGCTTGATTATCTTTTCCAGAATCTTCCCAGGTATTGATATCAAGCTGACAGGTCTGTAGTTTCCTGCTTCCTGGGTAAGTCTATAGTTTCCTGGAGAGTGTGAGCCATTTTCAACTCCACAAGAAGTGAATTCCATAACCCAGGAGCAATGCAGGAGAAGACTCTGCACAGATCAGATAGATCTACCAGTAACCATACAGATGTTTTCAAGAGGACCTTCCTCGAAGATCTTAAGAGCCATTTAGTTCAATAAAGTATATTTTGAATAGACAAAGCTTTAGTCATGTTGATTTATTATATTAATTTTCTTTACTTTGGTAACATCTAATGAATCCTGGCAATATGAAATCTAGATACATTGGTATGATCCAATCTATTACAGTAATTGAAAAGGTGACTATAGACTTAATCATTTTACAAAGTGTGGTAGACAAGATATTTAAATTATGTGAAATGCTGTGCATAGTTAATAGTAGTACTATGCAATAGTAGTACTATGAAGACACAATTTTAGTTTTATTCTGCAAAATTTATTTATGTTTGTGTGATTTTATATATGCACATCATATTCTGTGCTTCTTATTTTCATCTCTTTTTACTGCATTTACATATAAGCAGATAAATATAAGTACATTCTCATGAAATAACTTTCTGTTCTCCTTCTCTTCCTGATGTGTGAACAAGATGAGCTATTGTACCTTTGGTGAAAAAAAAATGACACATAATGTTGACTTTTCAGTCTGCATTTTACTTAGGAAGAGACAAAAACATAATTAACATGTTTTCGGAATGTGAGAAATCCTGAATGCAAATGTAGTGATTCAGCTGCTGTTTTTCTTTCAGAAATATAGAAAATGCTGTTCCAAGTCCAAGCAAATTCAGGAACAGAAAGTACAGGTAAGCTATAGTTAGGTATACCTGTTGTCTTCGCTCATGCTCTCAAAATTCTTTTATAGTGAAATGAATGAATAGATAATCCATAGAAAAGTAAAGAAATAAACATTGTTCTGAGTGCCAGAAGCACATTGCAATTCCAATCCATAGCAGCAAAATTTAAGGTAATTTAATGAGCAAGAAATGAGACAATTCTGCTATGCTTTCAACATATAATATTAAGGTTTCTGGGGTTCCAGCTGTCAAAAAAGAGCCATATTTGTGGGACTAATTGTACAACTGAAATTAATAAATTCTACCAGATTGTCTACTTGATATATTACCCTTCCCTTTGTATCCTGGTCTGTTCTGTCATTTCTTCCTCTCTTGCTGCAGATGGTTTTTAGACACACACACACACACACACACACACACACGCAGGTATACACACACACACATATATAAAACTGACCAGAAATGTTTCAGATCAGCAGTGGAAATTGGAGGTATTATACTTTGAGGGAAGTAGTATTGTATATTAGAAGATATCATAAATTCACAGGCTAAAGGAAAAGCTTGTTATTGATAGATGTATGTCTAAGGATAAAAATAAAGAAAAGATATATGTTATAGCATACGCAGCATTAGTGCTCTGATTCAGGGTTTAGTGAGGTGTGCCATTTTTCCTAATGTAAAATATTTTTACGCTTCCTCATGGTGTCCAAGTGTATTGGAACTCCAAGAATTCCTTAGTCTGCTTAACTAAAGAACCATGCAGCTCATCTGGGCATCAACAGATTGAACCAGGTTATTGTAATCTATATTCATCTGAAGCAAATCTATACTATCTCCCATACCCCTCCAATATTTTCCACTTAGTTTTACCACTGAGACCTAATGCACAGGGTTTTCAAGCCATGCTTAGCTTTAACTAGGCATTAAGAAGTCAAGGTACAATTGCCACCTCAGATCTCACTCTTTATTTCATCCTCCTATCCTGTGCCACATGTGGTCCAACTGTCGCTATCAAAATCCAGATAGCAATCTACAGCTTTATCATCTTATTCCTTCTGTCAGAGCATATATCTCATATGTTTTTATAAGCAGCAAGCTTCTCCCTTGATGTCAAGTCTAGAGGTCATGAGCCTGCAAATCTCTAGATGGAAACAAAAAGTTAATGTTTTCTCTCTCTCTCTCTCTCTCTCTCTCTCTCTGCACTGCTAATGCAAGATTTTTGAGGCTTGGGCCTGGTAGCCTAGACTCATGTACATGCTTTTAAAATAAATAAATAAAATTTAAAAATTAAATTGCAGGTAGTTCTCAACTTACGACAGCAATTAAGCCCAACATTTCTGTTGCTAAATTTGTTAAGTGACTTTTGCCCCATTTTACAACCTTTCTTGCTTTCTCAATTGTTATGTGAATCCACTGCAGTTCTTAAGTTAATAACATAACTGGTAAGGGAATCTGGTTCCTCCATTGACTTTGCTTGTTAGAAAGTCCCCATAGGGCAGTGATGGCTAACCTTTTTGCTATCGCGTGCCAAAATCGGGGGGAGCGTGGGGGGTCGCAGGTGCATGTGCCCACATCCATAATTCAATGTGCCCCGCCCTCCCACACATGCGCATGTGACCCCCCCCCACACTTCCCCCTGCTTTTGGCATGTAATGGCCCAGTGGGCCCATTTTTCCCCCTCCCCAGGCTCCAGAGGCTTTCTAGGAGCCTGGGGAGGGCAACAACAGCCTTCCCCATCCCCCCGGAGGCCGGAAACAGCCACTTTCCCAACTTCCGGTGGGACCGGAAGGCCTGAAAATCAGTTGGCTGATGCACCCTGGAGCTAAGCTAGGGCAACTCGCGTGCCCACCAATATGGCTCCGCGTGCCACCTGTGGCACCCGTGCCATAGGTTCGCCATCACGGCCATAGGGGATCACATGACCCCTGGAGATGGCAACCGCCATAAATATGAGTCACTTCCTAAGCGCCTTAATTTTGACTGTCATCAGTGGGGAAAAATGGCTATAAGTCACCTTTTTTGCCGCTGTTGTAACTTCAGTCACCAAATGAACTGTTGTAAATTGAAGACTACCTGTAAAAAAAAAAAAAACCTTAACATATTACAATTTTAATCCAAAAATATCCGAGTTGTTTGCCCTGTTTTCCTGGTCCCTCCAACTAGAAATCCATTTGAGTTTCTTTGTTTTCACCTATTTCTGCCTTTAGACCAGTGGTGGTTTCCTCCCGGTTCTGCCCGGTTTCGCCGAGCCGGTAGCGGTGATGATATGACATCACCAAACCGGTTCTGCTGCTCCCCGCCCCCCCCACCCCTGCGTTATTCTTATCTTTTATTTGGCCCCACCTCCAATCTATTGCTGCCTCCTGAGTCCCAGCTGATGACTAGAGGGGAAAAACTGTTTAAACTCTTGCCGTGGGCTTCAAAGGGCCGCCCTACAGCTGATCAGTGTTAAAAGAAAACAAATGAGTAGATCAGTGCCTGCAAAAATAAATGGGTAGATCAATACAGCTCTGCAAGCAGTTAAAAGCCTGGTAGACCAGTACCTCTGCTAAATCCTAAATAATTGTCACATCACCATCAAGCCACAGCCACAAATAAGCCATGCCCACAGAACCGGTAGTAAAAATTTTTAGAACCCACCCCTGTCTCCTTTGCACCACCCCCTATAGAAATACGATAGCATTTTTCTTCTACTGGACATTTCAGAGAACTTCCGTTTGGTAGTCAAGGTGCCAGAGAAGGGAATGAAAAGTTGGAGCAGAGGTGTAATGAACGGGGTTCAACAAAGTGAAATATGTAATGTTGGACTTTGGGAGAAGGCAGTTGTGGGAATCCTAAAGCCCCTTTTCTGCTTTTTCTTATTTTTCTCTTAGCTTCATTTTCCCTCTCATGCTCACTGTTACTTGATTGATCAATGGAAGGAAGGCTGCTGATGTTCTGAAGCCTTTCTGCATAATTCTGAAGCAAGAATGCATGAGATACCAGGCATGGAAAAAGTAGATAGAGAATTTTGTATTCTCCAGATAGGTGACAGTTAGTGAACTGCTAAAACCTTGATAAAGGAATTTGACAAATTAGTTGCTATTTCTTAAGACGTCTCTTATGATTGATCACATAAAAGAAGAGCAGTAAGCTCATAATCACAGGAGCAATTAAAAATAACTGGTAATTGGGACTATGAATTTTGATTACTATTGGGGATATAATGAATATTTTAATAGCACATGTAATACAGATTAAGCCTCTGTATCTACAGTAAGCACAGGCACATGCAAATTTCATATGGGAGCTTAACACATCTACAGGTGGTTGTTTATTGATTAGTACCCACCTACAGCATTCCTATCAATAGACATAGATTTTAAAAAACATCTAGAATCTCTCTCTCTCTCTCTTTATTATTGGTATTGATCTGAAATAAATAAATAAAATTCCTGATTGAATGTTGTATTAAACAAGGTGCTTATGTACTTGAATCCGTTACTTTAGATGTGCTATAGATATACCATATCTGGAATGCAAACTCCAGTTGATTACAAAATAGTTACAGGGTTTATACACACACACACACACACACATACACACCATATATACTCGAGTATAAGCCGAGTTTTTCAGCACATTTTTTATGCTATAAAAAGCCCCCCTCGGCTTATACTCGAGTATATATGGTATATGTCTTTGGTTATTCGGGTTTTGTCCCGCGTAAAATTGGAAGTACCTTGATGACATTTCGACGAAGTCTCATTCATCATCTTCAGGCTGGTGTCTTCAGGCTGGTGTCTTCAGGCTGGTGTCTTCAGGCTGGTGTCTTATTCGTCATCTTCAGGCCTGTGTGTGTGTGTGTGTGTGTGTGTGTGTATGGATTTTTTGCAGTCTGGAATTTCTAGTCCTACCATATTAGCACTACATATACTTTTCTTGTGTCTGCATGCTTTTGGATCTGCATTGACTTCTGGCGACTGTCTGGATAAGTGTCTTCAATTTTCCTGCAAGATATTGAAAGTGGTTTGAAATTGCCTGCTTCCTAGAGTGACTGGTGCAAGGTCATCTCTGGCTTTATACTCAGGAAAGGACAAGTCCTCAAGTCCCCTGTGCTTTAACTTCTACACCACACACACAAGCTAATAATATGAATAGACGGAGGGAAATCCCAAGGTATGCTGGGGTATAAAAATTCTAAGAAAAAACTTAAGTAGGACAATCCTCCCAAAATAAACATATGAGGACATCCTATGCTCAGATGCTATTAATATAGATTTATCCTGTATCTTAGATGTAATGGATCCAATCTATCCTGTCTTATTATACCTCATTCAAAGTTTTTCTGACATTAAGAATTCCTAATAAAAAATGACTGAGAGGCAATCTAATGCTGAATTGTATTTGCATCACTTAAATTCATTAGAATAGGATAGGGCAGGGCAGGGCAGGGCAGGGCAGGGCAGGGCAGGGCAGGGCAGGACAGGACAGGACCTTGGAGGTCTTATAATCCAGCTCCCTGCTCAAACCGGAGAACCTATACCATTTCAGATAAGTGAGTGTCTAATCTCTTCTTAAAAACCTCCAGGGATAGAGTGCCCTTGATTTCTGTTCTACTGGTTAATTGTCCTCACTGTTAGGAAGTTTCTCCTTAATTTCAGGTTGCTTCTCTCTTTTATCAGTTTCCAACCATTGTTTCTTGTCCTGCACTCTGGTGCTCCAAAAATTCTCAGGTGAAAGCTTTCCCCTTAATGAAAGCAGAAGAACCACTACTGAAAAAGCCAATAGAAGGGTTCTTTCATTGTATTTCAGATTTAATTATATAATAAGCCTATAAGACTGGCTTATGGAGATATGATTATACAATGAAAGGTATATGTATATAATATACTCTTTGTCTTATCATTATTATAAATAAATACAAGAACATCAGATTCTATCCATCAGAATTTCACCCACATCTTGTCTTCTTTGTAAGCATTTAAAAAAAAAGTCTTCCAAAAAATTGAATGAGAGTTGATAAATGCAGAATTTCTCTGCCTGTCACATGTATATCTTCTTTCTACAGATTAGGCAACAAAATAGTGGGTGGACAGACACTACCACAAATACCACCCCAGATACCATCTGTCCCCCATTTTTTATTCTGCTCTTTCATTCATCTCTAGGAAGATTAAGCCCACTTTACAGGCTCACCAGGGAGGCCACACACAATGATCCATCCAGAGTAATAGATTTAGGATCTGGAATATTTACATCCCAACAGCTTGTCTACTCACTGAATGAGTTATAGACATTACGTAAGAAATGAAACCTCCCTGGAGAACTACAAATGGGGTCCACCTAACCAACTTGCTCAGATTAAAGAAGCTATTTGGATATGCAGTGAAAGGTTTAAGCAAACAAGAAAAAAGTTGCTATGACTTAACTTCCAGACAATTCTACCTGGATGACTAAGAATCTTCGTCACCAAAATAGGTAGACAATTTTATTGCCAAAACCTACAGCAGGTGAAACAATTCTATTTTGCTTGGTTTCATGCACAGAAGGCTTTTCTTAAAGACAGTTCCTATTTTAGCTGAACTTCAGAAACAAATGAACATTGCTCAGATCTGGAATTTATTTTTGTTTTAAATCATTTTCTACTCCCCCCTGCCTCCATGGCCACTTAATTTGATTCACTGTGACATTTTTTTCTTATTATCTGAGCAATTGATCAGCTTCTGAACTCTATTCCCCCTTATCTACTTATGTTTGTGAGCTTCTTTATACCAATGCTGCCCTTTTCTTTTTCTTTTTTACTTCTCAATTCAGCATCCCCATATGCCTAAAAGGTCTTTGAACTAATCTTGACACATTATGTTATCTTAGCTACAGGCTGCTTCTAATTGTTTTGATCAAAAAGAAAGAGGCATGATTTGAGGAGGTGGGGTGGGGGTGGGGACTGCCTAATAAATTTCATGGGCTAAAAACTTTAGGCTGTTTTATAAATGGTAACAAAGAATGACACTCCACAATATTGACAAATCAGATGAAGAAGGTGACTATGTCTGAGGTGTGTGTGTTCTTCCTCTGGTTTTAAATCAGAGGTGGTATTCAGCCGGTTCGGACCAGTTCAGCCAAACCAGTAGCGGAAATCGTAGGTGGGCCCACCCCAGCTCTATGCCATCCTATTTAGGCACATTTTTGAGGCTGGGCGCATGCGTGGATAGTGCGCGCCAGAGGTGAAATTCAATTTTTTTTTACTACTGGTTCTGTGGGCGTGGCTTGGTGGGCGTGGTGTGGCTTGGTGGGCATGGCAGGGGAAGGATATTGCAAAATCTCCATTCTCACCCCACTCTGGGGCCATCCAGAGGTGGTATTTGCCGGTTCCCTGAACTACACAAAATTTCTGCTACCCGTTCACTGAACTGCTCAAAGTTTCCACTACCAGTTCTCCAGAATCTGTCAGAACCTGCTGGATTAAACCCCTGGTGCACGCATCAGCAAGCACATGTGCAGAAGGCCGGGCGCATGCGTGGGTGTGCATGCTCACATTTGCGAACCGGTAGGGAAAGTAAGTGAATACCATGCCTGTTTTAAATGTATATAAACTCTTCTTTTCCCCCTTTGAACAGAGATGTTGAAGGGGGCAGGAATTCATTAGAATGTTTCAACAGGAGAGAGTACAGAGATCAGGGAGTAAACTTGATTGGGAAACAGTAGTGGGTTGCCCCTGGTTCGGACTGGTTCACAAGAACCAGTAGCAAAACAGGTGGGAGGCTCCACCCACTGACCCTGACATCATCATAGGTGATCTGCGCATGCAGAGAAGAGTGTGGATGGGTGCGATGCGAACCAGTAGCAAAGGTAAGTAGAACCCACCTCTGTTGGGAACAGTCTTCTCTTACCCAGGACCTCAATTGCTCTTGTCAATTTCTCACTAGTTTCTTGACTCTGCTAACACCTCAATACATTACTTCTAAGAGAATTGAAGTATTGTGGTCATGGTTTGTTGTTCTTTATATATATATAAACCTGGTGTACTACTCCTTCAAAAGAGTAGCAAGGCTATATTAATGTTGATAAGCATTCGAAATGTTGAAACATGCCAGTCAAACATTTTACAGGTAGACACCATCCCAAACACCATGGGTTCAATCATCTTTTCTGTGGACAAATCAAAATGAACTTGGATGGCAGTGCTGACCAAGAAGAGGTCACAGTCCCCAGAGCACCACAAAAATTGCATATAAGATGGGATAAATTTATACTGATTAAGAATTGGACTGAGTTTGAGGAATGGTTGGGAGTAAGACTCAGAGAGTGGGTGAATCCTTGGTTTTTTTCCTTCTTTTAGGATTGTATTGAACTGAAAATACAGAGGATATAAGCAGATATATCAAAATACATGCATCAGTATTATGATATGGCAAAAAACTTAATAAAAACTTTCTGTAAGATAGGGTCCTATTGCAGATGGTGAGTTGATTTAAGATCAAAGCAAGAACATGAAACTCCAGTTCATAAATCAAACATAGTTGGGTTTCTTACATTCTTGAACATGTAACAAATCACTGAACTTTATTTTTTTTTCTTATTCAGACTGTGATTGATTTGGGGTGCATTTACATTTTCTGTACCTGCATGACTAAGCAACCAAACACTGTTATTTTTGTGCATGCTCAAATATTGATTGGGGGACTGTTCACTTTTTGAACAAAATGAAAACTTTGGTTTGCAGTGCCTCTGAGTAGAATAACTATATTTTAACACTTTAATTGCTTTTCTTCAAAGCAACTTTCAAGCAGTTGGAGATATCAGTCCATAGAACAATCAGTTGCTTAATCCAGACATTCCCAAACTTTCTGATATTCCACTTTCCAAAATGACAAATGATTTATGTTACTCTCCTATGAATTAAACTCACTATTTCATTAGATAAGACAAATATACTGCTTAATTTTAATAATTAAAATGTAAGATATCACATAAACAGTGATGGGATATTAGAAGTTTATGCAAATGTTTCAGTGGAAATAATCACATTAAAATGAACTAAATCCATGTTTGTTTGTTTTATTTATTTATTTATTTATTTATTTATTTATTTATTTAGATTTATATACCGCCCTTCTCCCCGAGGGGACTCAGGGTGGTGAACAGCCAAAAGTAAAAAACATACATACAAAATTTAAAAGCCAAATAAAACCAAATTAAACAATGGCCCCGACTATTAAAAGCCCAATTAAAATATTAAAACCCCAAATATTAAAATATTTAAATTTTAAAATTTTAAAATTATTTTTACCGAAAAAGAGGAGAAATTAGACCAGGCCTAATTTGTTTGTTTACTGAGGCCTAGTTTGTTTGTTTACTGAGAAAGACGAGGGAATCTTTTCCATAATTTCTGAAATGTAGATATATTTTGAAGACAGGTATTCTCATTCACCAAAGGAACGGTGAGAGGAAATGTTTCTTTGGTTTAAATCAGCTTCTCTTCAATTCCTCTTAAATGCTGTAGTTTGTAAAACACTGCCAGGCTATAAGGTGCTTTCAGTGTTTTGAGTTCCAGCACAGCTGACCTCACAGCCCATCTTCCTCTTTCCTTCCAGCCTGGTGTTTGTAGATCCTTTCCCCAAGTCCTGTAGTTTCTTCTTTTCCATAACCTTATAAGTAAACCACATTCCCTTGAAATTCCATATGCAGAATGAGAGTCAAGTCACGTAATTAAAACATTGCAAAAAACCTTAAGAACTTCCTAGTATGCTTATTCCTCTTTCAGCATAGCATTTTGTATGTTTTAAAAAATTAATAGGGCACTTATGCTTCAAAACAAGACTTTGGAGTAGTCACATGGTTTTTATTGCATCAAATAACCATGGTTACTCATGTTCTCGTGACCTTCTGATTGGACTACTACAATGTGCTTTGGGTGGAGCTGCTTTTGAAGAGTATTCAGAAGGTTTAACTGGTGGTATTCGGAAGGTTTAACTTTTGCAAAATGTGGCAGTGTGAACAGTTACATGTGCTCAGTTGCTCAGTTACTCAGCACATATGACACCAAAGCTCAGCAAGTTGCATTGGCTTCCATTGTCCTAGGTGCAATTGTTACATCTTTAAAGCCCTTCATGGCTTCGAGACAGGTTACTTGTAGCACCATCTCTGCTCAATTGTTTTTACCCATCGTATTCAATTGGGCAGGAAATGCATGCTCTGGATATGGATATTACCTAGGGCCATGACGGCGAACCTATGGCATGAGTGCCAGAGTTGGCAGGCAGTGCCCTCTCTGTGGGCATGTGAGCCGTCACCCCAGCTCAGCTCCACCACACATGCATGCATGGCTCCCGCTGGCCAGCTGGACTTTGGGTCTCTTCCATGCATGCATGGGGAATGAGGTGCATGTGGGGGGCCATGCACGTATGCGCAGGGGGAAAGGCACACATGGAAGGTATACGCACATGCGTGGGGGGCAGGGAGCATGTGCAGGGGGCGCACTGGGGCAGGGTGCATGCAGGCGGGTTATGCATGCATATGCAGGGGGCAGGGGGCATGCATAGGGGTCACACACGCGTTGCATTTTGGGGGCTCAGGGGCGCATGTATGCATTCACGTATACACCAGGGATGAAATCCACTTACCTTCACTACTGGTTCGCAAATGTAAGCGTGTGCGCCTCCTCCACACAGATGGTCAAACATGGGCCGTGATGATGTCTGGGTGAGTGGGCGGAGCCTCCCGCCGCCACCGCTACTGGTTCACCCAAGATGGATAGAACTGGCTGAATTTCACCACTGTTGTGACCCCGACTCCCAAGCCTGTCCTAACAGAGGAAGAGGCCTCAGAAGGTGATGGGGAAGAACTGACAAGGCCTCCCTCTCCAGGACCCTCCTTTCCGGCAATGCCTCAGGTTCCATCCAAAGGCCAGGAGGAATAGCCTGGGATGTGCCTGGAGGAAGGCATATCAGAGCACCAATTGATAGGGAGCGAGGATGATGAATCCTGGCTTGATCCCAGGCAGCGTCAGAAGGAGAAGCATGCGCAGCAATGGAAGAGACGTAGGAGGGCCAGAGATTGAGCTGAGTCAGGGAGCCACGCCCCACCAGGAATAAAAGTGGGTGGGATTGCTCTTCAGGCTTTGTGACAGACAAAGTTAAACCCTGAAAGTCACATCGTGATCTCTGAAATTTGGCTTGGATATATTTTGGACTGAACATTGACTAAACTCTTGTCTCGTGGATAATTTCCCCGGGGAGAGCCTTCTCTGTGGGGGCACCCACTATCTGGAACGAGCTCCCCCCCGGAGATTAGGAGGATCCCGGTTCTTCATGCTTTCCGCTGTGAGTTAAAAACCTTTCTGTTCCACCAGGCGGGCCTGGCCTAATTTTCTCCCTTTTCGTAAAAACAATTTTATAATTTTTAATATCTAAATTTGGGGTTTGAATTTTTAAAACTGGGATTTTAAAGAGTTGTAGCTATTGTTTAATCTGATTTTATTTGCTTTTAAATTTTGTATACATGTTTTTTATTTTTGCCTGTTCACCGCCCTGAGTCCCTTCGGGGAGAAGGGCGGTATATAAATATAATATAATATAATATAATATAATATAATATAATATAATATAATATAATATAATATAATATAATATAATATAATAAATAAATAAATAAATAAATAAATAAATAAATAAAAAATAAAATAATTTGTTGCTCCTGGAATGGACTGAGATAAGTCCTCTTCTGCTTTATGGGAGTGAAAACGGTCTTGGCAGGCATTTGGCAGTTTGCTGCCAAAACCTTGGTCTGCCAAGAATTCTATTCTGTTTACCTAATAAAATATTGGCAGGCGTGCTTGGTATTATGTTTGCCTGTGTGAGGAAGGGGGACAGAACAACCACTGGTGCACACACTTATGGTTTGGGCACTCAGTCCAGAAAAGGTTAGCCATCACTGACCTAGGGAGTATTGTGTGGTGTGGACCCAAAGGAGATCCTTTTCTGCAACCTCCTTTTGGAACATCGTTAACTTGGCCCTGTCCCTTTTGGCTTTTTATAAAGCCTTGGAAACTTGGCTTTGAGCTCTGGCCTGGGGCCTTGGTTGTATGGACAAAAGGTTAGGCTATGTCCAGCTGCCATTCTTGCTTTATTTTATATATTTTGTGTTTTTATTTGTTTTATTGTAAGCCACTTAGAGACATGTAAAAGTGAGATGGGTTGCTATATAAATTGAAAATAGAAACGCATGCTGAGAAAGAAATTGTGAAGACTGGAACATCTCCATATGCCAACTTGCAACCCACCAGAAGGAGCAACCCATATAATGAAAAACAGTGGCTTCATGTTCTGTAATAACCATTATTGTCCTTACATGGGTCTATAGTAAATAACTATTCAAAGTAATGACATAGTAATCAATGACTTTTGTTGCTGTAACATTAGATTTGATACTCAGCAGCCAAATCATAAATTATTAGGAATTTGTCCAGTCACTAATTTTTAATTAAATGTTTCCAGAAAAGTTGAAAGGAAACACTGTAGTCAGCGGCTCTTCCATTGGGCGATTGAGAATAGGAAGAGAATATAAACAGAGTTGTTTCTATTTAGAAACCAGACACCTTTGGCTTTTTTTAATTATCAGCTAATTAGCACCAGGCTTCTGAGCTGTTTCCTTCCCAGGTAGATGTGAGAATTGCCTATTTCTGCTTTTCTTGCTCTCTTCTCCCAGTTCCATTTTTCATTCCATATCATGTTTTTAGATCACAGAACTGAGATGGATTATTTTACTGGTAAGCTGATATAGGAATCTTTCAGTACAGAGCAAGAAATAAATAACAGATAAATATGTGTTAACTATACATTAGGGATGGAAGCAATAGGGCAGGGGTAAAGCAACCAGGTCAAATGGGGAATATAATTTTCTTCCTTTAAGCATTTCATTCATCTTCCTTTAATGAATGAATGCAAAGCCAGCTTGACAAAATCTTGGGAACACAAGATAAAAACTTGAGCTTATGACCTGTCATAAAAGTATTTCCTTTCCACAGTAAGATGTTCTTCTGAAACCGTGATATAAAGAGATTAAGGTGATAGACGACGACACATGGATTAAACAGCTACAAATCTTATTTTGCTGGTCAAATGTACAAGACACAAAGTTGTTTAGAACTTTTAACTTAAAGTTCACACAGTAAAGGTTGCTGAAGCTCTAGATGACCTTCAAAGTTACTATCAGGTATGGTCTAATTTTTTTAAAGACTTAAACTGATATAAAAACAGCTCTTAATTAAACTTACTTGACATTATAATGAAACTTTAAAGCTTTTGCACATAACGGTTTCACTAAATTAGCTAATTATGCCTACTCAGGACTGAATTAATGTTCATTAATTATTTATATATTAAGGTTTGCTTTGTTTAGATTTCTCTGTACAGAAATCTTCTTCCAATCTATAGACAATATAGCCAATCAATCTGCAGTTAACAATTCTACCCAACTCTTTCCCTTAGACAGCCACATGTCTTATTTGGAAATAAGTACCAATCTGCTGGAGCCTAAATATATTTTCAGAGTAAATATAATATAATGAGCATCTGTAATTATGTACATGACCAGCTGTTTACACTATCTATAATTTTTTAAAAAAATAAAAATAAAAAGCTGCAGTGCTATATTCCTGTCAGTCCAAGTACTCATAACAAGTTCCTATCACTACTAACGTTTTGGTGATTATTTGTTCATCATTTGATTACGAGAGAACAAATTTTGGCCTTGAGAACCAGTCCTAACTATAACATCATCAAGCTTTCGTTATCCTCATTTAATGGGGAAAACATGTGAAATAAAAAAGAAATGGTACCTTACTGTTATCTGTCTAGGCCAGGGGTGTCAGTCTCAAGGTCCAGGGTCCACATCCGGCACACAATGTGCTTAGATCTGACCTGGGGGGCTGTCCTGGAGACAGTGAAGGACTGGTCTGCGGGGCCTCTGCCAGTGAAAATGAATTTTGGGAGGGCCTCTGTTTTTGCTGGCAGAGGGTTGCAGGAGACCATAGCAGCCCAAAACGGAGCTTAGGAGTCCATTTTCTCTGGCAGAGTGCTCAGGCCACCACAGCGCCCCTGACATGAGCGATGTCAAGCTTTCCATGCCCACCCTGGCCATGCCCACTCCGGCCCCCCCAGGTCAAATCCAACTCCGATGCAGCCCTCAATGAAATCAAGTTTGACACCTTTGGTCTAGGCAATGTCTATGTTTATTTAGCCTGCTTGACTTTGTCAAATAAAGCCTAGCAGATATATTAAGATCACATAATTTGGTTGGTGATAATCTGAATAAGGGCTTCTGTGGTTTAGTATGTTAGGCTTGATTAGATTATTTTGCAATGTGTTGTCAGAAGCCAGAACATATGCTTAATTTACTAAGCAAGCAAAGAGTGTTATATGAAGTCTAATAATTAAGACACAGGCTAGAAACTGGGAGACCATAGGAATGAAAGCCAGCTGGGTGACTTTTGACTATTCATTCCCCCTCAGCCCAGCCACCTCATAGGTTGTTTTTGTGGGGAAAATAGGAAGAGGACGGAGTATTGCCTGTCTTGAGTTATTTACAAAAAATTATAAAAGGATAAGAATAAAAGACTGTTGTATGATTATATATCTAGTAAGGTACCTGGAATCAATTACAGTAGAGCTGTATGTAAATAGGCAGTCAGTGAAATCAAGAGGTCTAAATAATTGCCTTTCCTATTAGCATAGAGACTTTGGGTCTGCTTCGGCCTAACTTCATCCATTTGTTAAAAGTAAACTTGTTTGAAATAGGGCATATTGATTAACAAAGATGGCCCTACTCCTTATTAACTAAAAAAAAAGTTAAGTGTGTTTTATGAATATGTGTAGGAATAAATTAAAATCCCTAAAACAAATCTAAATATCTTCAGTCAATGGGACATTAACAAACATTGGGATTTTACTCAGGGGAACTCTAAAGAACATTATTTATATCAGTAATATTGTCACATTATAATTTTGCTATTGCATAAGGCTATATATATTTACATTGCTATGGAGCTAAATGAGAATTAGTTTCCATCAGGCTAATAATCTAGACCAGTGATGGTGAACCTTTTCGGCACCAAGTGCCCAAACCAGAACATGCGTGCGTGCACCAGAGCCCCAGAAACCCAAAGACCAGGTAGCTGGCATGTGCACCAGCCAGCTGGTCTTTGGGTTTCTGGGGCTCTGGCATGCCCGAAGATCAGCTGGCTGGCACACATGTGCATGCTGGAAACCAGAAGAGCAGCTGGCGATGGCACGTGTGCCCACAGAGAGAGTGGATTAGACATTACAAGTGGAAGTGATAAGACATAACAGGAATATATTCTTTCCAGGTATATAAATATACAGTTCTCTCAAAAGATAAAGCAATATTTTATCTCACTGTATATTACCTCAGCAGAGGTGGAAGAGTAGTGGGGGGCATGATAGTTCAGCAGTTAAAGATACTGAGCTTGTCAGTTGGAAAGCTGATAACCCAGGTTCGAGTTGCAAGCACTGTGTGACGGGTGATTTCTCATTAATTGCCCCAGCTCCTGCCCACTTAGCAGTTCTAAAGCATGCAAATGCAAGTAGCTAAATAGGTACCACTTCCGTGGAACAGTAACAGTGTTCCATGTGCTTCGGCGTAGAGCCATTCTGGCCACATGACCCCAGAAATGTCTTTGAACAATGCTGGCTCCCTCCAGCTAAGAAACAGAAATGAGCACCACCTCTACAACTGCACCACCTCTACAATCACAACTGGATAGGCAAAACTTTAGCTTCACATCAGAATTGGGAAGAATGGTATTTATAATACCCCCTAAGTTTTATTAATGTTATGGACATATTTTATGCTTAAAATAGTTATTACCTGTAAAGCATGAAGGATACTACTATTTAAAACTTCTAACAGTGTGTGGAATAAGTTCAGGTCAGATTGCTATAAATGTTGATACAGGTTGCAGCTAATTTTGTGTCAGTCATCAGAAAAATCTTTATATATTATTGTATGTGATGTTTTGTTTTTACTTTTGTACTTGACTTACCCTATATGCATTCTGAATGCATCAAAGACTACCATAAAAAGTTAACTGCCCTATGTGAATACACAGCACATAGACACATGCATTAAACTCACTACACTTGATTTATCTTGTTCATTATATTTATTTATACCTGTGTTTATAAGCATCCTTTTAATCAGGTAGTTTACAATCAACCAAAACTTTAACAAAATCACATCTAATCTACCTAATATAGGCAGACAATATATCATCACCACCCTGTAAAAGAATATTTTTTTTTAAGTGTTCTTAAAGACTGGAAGTTCAGGAAATGTCTAGTCTTGCCTGGCCAAGTGTTCAAAACCCTCTTCACTTCTCCTGGAGTAGGGATTCTCTGAATAACCTCCTTTAGGGATCACCTGGGGCAAGTCAAATATGAGTGGATGAATTGGATTTGGAAGAAAAAGAAGCAAATGCAATGCATGTTGTATAGATGTTATGCATATGAGCCGAGGTGGTGCAATGGTTAGAGTGCAGTACTGCAGCTACTTCAGCTGACTGCTAGTTCAGCAGATCAGGAGATCAAATCTCACTGGCTCAAGGTTGACTCAGCCTTCCATCCTTCCGAGGTGGGTAAAATGAGGACCCAGATTGTTGGGGCAATATGCTATTTAGTATACTGTCTTTGGTGTAAGCTGCCCAGAGTCCTCGGAGAGTGGGCGGCATAGAAATATGACTAATAATAAAAAAATAAAAAATAAATTTAGGGAGCAGATGGGGAGCTGCATTTTGGGCCTGTTGAAGCTTCCATGTCATTTGCTTTTGGTCAAAAAAAAAAAAATCAAGATAGTGACCATGACTGCCGCCTTGTTAAAGACCTGTCACCTTGTTCTGTATTGTACACACACATTGCAAAAGAAAAAGGAGTGATTTGATCACACCATGATAATTCTGACATTTTTGAACAAATACCTACATATCAATGGTGGGTTGCCTCTGGTTCAGGCCGGTTCTATAGAACCGGTAGTAAAAACAATGGGAGGCTCCGCCCACTGACCCTGACATCATCAGAAGTGACCTGTGCATGTGCAGAAGCAAGGTGCGTGCACAGAAGCAAGGCACATGTGCAACTGAAGCATCTGCATGCGCAATCCTATTGCAAACTGGTAGTAAAAAATATGTAGCAAACTGGTAGTAAAAAATATGTAGCATATGCTACATATGCTACATATGCCTGTTGTAATCTGATTTCAGGAAACTGCAGTAATAGATATTTCTACAAGGGTAGGAACTCTGATGGATGGGAATGAATGACAAAGAAATGAATGCAAGGATATTGTTCATGGAAGGGACTTAGATTTATAAATAGTATATTTTCAAGAATACTTCACTGTATTATGTTTATGTTTATTAATATTTATATGCTGCCCTACTCCCGAAGGACTCAGGGCGGCTCACAGCAATAAAACAAAACAATAAATAATGCTAAAAATCCAATTAAAATCCCCAAGTTAAAACTAGCTGCCAAACAGATCAGAAGATTTGATGAAAAAGCTATGTCTTCAGGTCACTGCGGAAAGAGTGGAGGTCAGGGGCTGTCCAGAGCCCAGTGGGTAGCTCATTCCAGAGGGTCGGTGCGGCCACAGAGAATGCCCTCATCCTGGGAACCACCAGCCGACATTGTCTGGTTGATGGCACCTGGAGGAGGGCAGTCCTATGTCAGTGCACTGGGCGGTGGGAGGCCGGTAGGAGGTGGTCCTGCAAGTACCCTGGGCCCATGCCATGAAGGGCTTTATAGGTGAGTACCTATATTAGTCAATACCAGGAATTTTTGCACCTCAAAATACTCATCAACAGAGTTTTCTCTCTGCTGTGTACTTTCAGTTATGTCAACACTTCTTTCTATAAATAATTGAGATTGTAAAGATCAGCAATATCTGGACAAACTCAACATTTCACACAGCCTTAGAGGGGGAAAGGTTTATCTTTCATCTGACAACTGCATTCTCCGACTAGTTCCACACTGGAACCCAGAAGAGCAGCTGGCCACCACGCACATGTGTACCGGTGCTCCAACGCACACACACACATATGCACACACTCCAGTTCCAGCACTCGATGCCAAAAAGGTTAGCTGTCACTGCTATAAGGTTTCACGCCTGAACAGGGAATTGACTAGAAGACCTACAAAGTCTCTTCCAATTCTGTTATTCTCTCAGTTTTTAGAAAATCTGCAAACTTCTATCTTTTTGTGAGGGAGGAGAGATTCTTAACAATGTCATGATTTTAATGCCTGTTCTTTCTGACTTAATCTGAGTTGGAATTCTGTTATCCTGTCTTCTAAGGTAAAACAATTCCGAACGACCAGCATATCTAGTAAAGAATGGAAATAATTCCTGTCAAGTACCTGCACTGAGGTAGCAATATGAAATAACTTGTTCTATCAGAATAGCAGAATCCTTTTACGTATTCATTTAGTGCATAGACAGTCTCTATTCAAAGGGGATCTTTTGGGAACTTCCTTCAGTTATAGCTGTTTGAAGGGCATTGAATCTGGCTAAGGATATAGCTTTCTGAATTTGGGATTGTTATATGGCTAAGATATCTAGCTGGTTGAAGGTGTGCAGAAGGACTCTAGAAGATGTTTATGGGTACAGCTGGAAAGTCTGCTTGCAGTTCTAATTCAATGGTCCACTGTTTAAGAATAGCTAATCTCTGAGACCCAGAAGTATCAGTACTACTGGACTCTGCCAGAATGGCTGTATCTCTAGGAACCTTTCATGGATTGCAGGTATAAATGTCAGTCCTTCCAAAATGAATATCAACATCAATAACATAGAACTACAACTGTTGAGAAGATTCATATCACTTCTTCTCCCATTACTTTCTTTTGCAAATGAAACACGTGGTCTAATAAGAAAACGTACTATGGATTTCAGTTCAGTAGCAATCCTGATTGGGCTTTCTAAACAATCAAAATTAAATTATTTGCAAAGTGAGACGTTCCTATTTATTTCAAGTCTGCAGACATTATTAGCAATACTATACTCTGAAAACTTGGCAGAAATGTAAATTTCACACTTTATGATTCATAATTTGTAATATCATGTCTTGCCAGAAGATGCCTTACTTCTTTGAAGATTGTTACTTGGACCTTCCCACTTGAAAGTAATTTTTTTCAGAGAATATTTGTTAAGCAGGATAAAAAAAAACACCCTATGAGTTACAAGTTCATGTTTATAAACACTTTAAACTGTCGCTTCTGAAAAGATGTCAATTTTAAAGGAAAACAACAGAATATTCCATAAAATATCAACACATTTTACTTGCTTTTTTGTTGTTTTGTTTGTGGTTTACTTGGGGGAGGCTAAGAAGGTCTCTTGAGGACTATATTACACAGGTGCTGAAGTCACTTCATATAATTGTGGCAATTCCTGAAGATCCTGTTTTAAATTTGGAGGGAAATATGTCAGGTATTTTAATGGTTTAAATCTTTTTCTGAAGCCTAAAGTACTAAATATAAAAACTAGCAAATTAACATGAGCCTTGGATAGTACAGTGGTCTAATGCACCCTGTTATTAAGATCAGCTGCTTGCAATTATTGCAGGTTCGAATCCCACCAAGGCTCAAGGTTGACTCAGCCTTCCATCCTTTCTAAGGTAGGTGAAATGAGGACCCAGATTGTGGGGGCAATAAGCTGACTTTGTATAAATATACAAAAAGTATGAAGGCTATTGCTTAACACACTGTAAGCCGCCCTGAGTCTCCGGAGAAGGGCGGCATATAAATCAAATTAAAATAAAAAAAAAACATTTATTTGAGAGGGATGGAGCTGCAAAAAACAGGGTTGGAGTAGCTGATTATGTCACTCACCTCTCTTCTATATTGTTCCCAGGCAAGCAAGTTATTGGTTGGTTTTGCTGAGTGGGAAACATTGAGAACATTTCTTGTTTTAGCCAGTGATGAACAATAACATTTCTACAAGTTATGGTTTGTTTTCTTTGAGATTCTGACAGCTTTTCTATCCTGACTTCAGACAAGTCATTTCAAAATTTTATTTTATTTATTTCGTTAAGCATGTATTTTATGACAGATACAAGTATAAACATAAATATAAATACAGGAAAAGGATACGAATAAAAGAAAACAGGGCAGTAGGCACGCTGGTGCGCTTATGCTTATGTCTCAATCTCAGCCATTTTCTATATAATTTTATTCAACGTTTTGAAAAGAGAGATTAAAATCTAATACAAATTAATAGAATGTGAGAAAAAGAAAAGGGGAAAGAAATCAAAGAGAAAGCTAAAAGTGAAAAAAAGGAAAAGGAGAAATAGAAAAGAAAAAAGATGCAGAAAGTGGTTTCCAATCATTTTTCCTGCAGTTATAGGTACAATTTTAAATTTATCTCTTACTCTAAAGTTACAACATGATACTCTTTCCATAGTCTATCTTGTCCAAAGCGCAAACCTCCTTCTTGTTTTAACTAAATACAATCAAAGCAACAGTGCAATCCAAGTAAGAGATTGTTTTAGCAATGAGCCTTTTCCATTTCAAAAACTATCCAGTCTGTTAGAACTATAGTTAAGTATATAATATATGATACATAGTTCAAGTGGGAGTCAAAAGCAAGTGTATATAGCTTAAGGTCCTGTTTACCAGGAGAGAAAGAGAAGAAGAAGAAGGAGAGAACAAAATACAGCCTTTGGCCACCTGCCAAGTAAATCACCTAATGGATAAATGTGAGTAGTAGCTTGTTAGATTCAGGGTAAGACTTCCAAAATAATAAGGCAGGACTTTCAGTAACAACTCTGAAAACCGAAATCAAGACTTTGTATTGTATTCTATAAGAAAGATTTGTAGATCGGTAGATCTAAGGAACAGGAATTTCTTGATTTTTGTTCCTTAGATCTGCATCTAAGAATTAAAAGAGAAACACCCATGTCTCAGATAATTCAAGGTATTTTATGGAGAATGTGAACTTGTGGATGAGATATGGTGCTCACACTTTCCATCCTTTCCTGGTCCAAAAATCAACCTTGTAATCCAATTTTTTGCCATATATTTCTGCATCATTTTTTGATCTCAAAAATGAAGGTATAAATATGAGCTGGGAGAAGTGGCTGTCCTTGGGGAAGCATTTTTCTCCTCCTTCATTAATTTTCTTTACTATTGAAATCCACATGAATGGCTAGAACAGAGGTTTTCAAACGTGGCAGCTTTAAGACTTGTGGACTACAACTCCCAGAATTCTCCATAGCTGGCTGGAGAATTCTGGGAGTTGAAGTCCACAAGTCTTAAAACTGCCAAGTTTGAAGACCTCTGGGTTAGAGAGAAATAGAAATCATTTAGTTCCCTTGTAAATTGCTGTTTGTAAATTGTATGGAGTCAAATAATTGGTCCATTTGACTGCTGTTGACAGTATGTTAAGTGAGAAAAGTCAGCTGCATTTTGAAACCCTATAATGTAGGGCAGTGGTGGGATTCAGCCAGTTCGCACCACTTCGTGAGAATCGGTTGTTAACTCTCTGAGTAGTGTGGCAAACTGGTTGTTGGAAGAAATCATTAGGGTAGAGAACCGGTTGTTAAATTACTTGAATCCTACCACTGATGTAGGGTAATGAACTGTGGGAGGAGAGATTCATAGTAAAAGGAAAAAGTGGTCCGACTCTAAAGCCAGGATTTCTTGGTTTATAAAAATGACTAGAAGATGAGAGCCCAAATATTTATGAGTAAAATAGAAAAGTAAATAAATTCACATGAACAATAATATCACACTCTCCAGCACAATTCAGAAGCATCTTTTCCTTATTTTTCTGGTGATTAGACTCTGTGATAGGATAAGGACTATGGAACTTCAGGTTTCAGATTTTTCAGATTTACCCCAGTGAATTGAAAGAGATGAATCCAAAATTTGAAAGATGGAGGAAAAAACCCTAACCCTGTCAGATTTTAAGGCCTCAATCACATACCTTTTCTAGCCTGGGCCAAGAAACTTACTAAACTTGTTACCCTCACAGCAAAGCCTCCATCTCAGCGCCTGAGGCAGGCTGAAGCTGGATAAAAGTATATTTTCCATTGAAAAGTAAAATATAACCTGATATCTGATATTCAAGTTTTCTTATTGATGTGGAAGGGAGGCATGAGAAAGGTTATCTGCATTGCTCCAATTGGTCCATTGAAGCATGCTTGTTTATGGTCTGAGCATGCTTGTTTATTTCTTTTTAAATTGCTGGAAAAAAACCAAAATCACCCAGCAAGCAATGGTTTATTTCTATCTTTGTAGGTTAAAGTTGGAATAGTGCCCTTCTGAAAGGTATTCCATATGGTTTCTATTCCTATTCCTACTAGTGTCTAACCCTAGTAGTTAGATTAGACCCGGTAATCCTGTCTACAGGAAGGCTACAATTACATTGAGACTAGGCATAATAGAATATTGCAAGTCTGATTGTGCTGTAACTCTCCTTACACTTCAATGAATTGGAGGGGAGGGTCTGCCTGAGCTACTTCCAAATATTTATCTCATTTCTCAAAAGTTAAAAAAAAAAGTTTCAGCCCCTTTTGCCTAAGTAACGGTTCTTATGTACAGTATTTCCATCAAGTCTTTTACATTTTCTATAAATAGTAACCTCTGCTGAATTGTTTGTTTGTTTCAATTTAGTAGACCTGATGTTATCCTATCTCTTTAGGTTCTTGTCTTCAAGAATCTTCCTTCCTTCCTACTTCTCTTCCTTTTGCAACACCTGCCCTTATTTCTACATTTCTTCTAGGGGTGGGTTCCACTTACCTTTACTACTGGTTTGCAATGAGAGCGTGCATGCAGAAGCTTCTGAGGATGCGCAGATTGTCCATGATGACATCCGGGCAGGTGGGTGGAGCCTCTCACCGCCATTACTACCAGTTCGCAAGAACCGGACCGAACCGGGAGCAACCCACCACTGATTTCTTCCCATTATATCCTTCGACAGCCACAGTCCCACCATCATACAAGATAAGCAGGTTTCCTTGCCTGGTTTGTAGTTGTGGCAAGAATTGTGTTGGATCAAAAGTTGTTCAAAGTGATATCCATTTGTTCAAGAACCAGAGGTAAGGACATTACAAGTATATGGGGGAAAGCACAAAAATTAGCTGTTTCCAACATGGAGAAACTCTCTTTGGAAAGACTGGAAGAGCCAAGGGGAAGACATTTTTAACTGTTGCCAGCAGGAATGCCAGATTTATTGGAGTAATTCCAACTAAGTTGGAATTATGGGTGAATTTTCCACTTCAAAGCATTCACTGTAGGATCATAACACCAGTTTATCTATCAATCTGCAGCCCTAAAGTACAAATAGTGATTTTCTTAAGATGCGTATAACACTTTCAAGTGTTCAACCCCCCCTACAAAGTCCTTCCAAAATTGCTGCAATATGCTTGATTCCACATCAAGAGAAGCTCCTGAGTCATCATCAAAAGTAGCCTGATGCATAATGTATTGCATTAAATCAGCCTGGAAGTTTTCAGAATATAGATCATGGTGAATACTTTATGACTGTTCAAAAATAGTTGCAGCTGGTGAACCAGCCAAGCTGGCAAAAAGATGACACGGGGCCTCTATAGATCTTGGTGAAGCCCATAATATTTCCTTGCTCTTTTGTTTTTGGCTCTGTCCCTTTTCCTTTGTTTCTGTGTGATTTGGTGAGAATCCTGGACAAGTAAAAATCTGTAACCATTCATGTTTTTTTTAATAGATTCCTTGATTTAAGCCAGTATCATATTTGAACAGAAGCTGATGACAGACCTAATATCTCTGGGTTGGTTTGTTTTAATAGCACATCACACAACAACATTCAGCAAAAGGATAAATAAAATAGAAATAAATAACAGACAAGTTCCAACTCCTTTCTGGAGATTTATACATATATCACTAGTGTTGAGGATTGCATATTTGTTTCTGAATGAATTCTCAGTGATGGACTTCTCCCCAGTTTCACGTTGGCTGATATTTCTAAATCAAATGCAAAGAAGCATTTTAAATAAAATACGGGTTGCTTCCTCTCTTTGGTTGTGATTGAATGTGCAAGATAAACTCTCCCCTGTGAAAAAAGAGGCATCACAGTGACAGTTGCGCCTCGCAGTCACAAAGGAGACTCCCTGCACTCTGACATGCAGGCAGTCCTTGATGAGAAACAAAGAGAGGGGGGGAAAAAAGATTAATGCCCTTCTTGACTTCAGCACTCTAAATCCTTCAGGTATTATAGGAATGAGGCTTGTAACGACTTAGTGTGGCTGCGTTTGCAGTGACCTGTATGGTATCTGCTGCTAGCCTGATAGAACAGGCATGAATGATGTCAGGCTTCTCAACAGCAGCCAGCAATGCAGCAGAATTTCAATTAGTCAGGTGACAATCAGCTGCAACCCCTGAGGAATGAGGAACTAGATCTGATATTGACAGTCCTCCCTGCTGGCCCAAGGAAGCTTAAGTGTGACACCACTCGTGTCAAATGAACAATGTATGTCCCTGCATCTGTGGTTATTTGGATTTCTTCTCTTCTTTTCTTTGACTTCCAAGGAATGTCCCCATTGGACTGAAAAATATTTTGCATGATTTAGTTACTCTGCAAACTGGTAAACAGAAAAAGGGGGCTAGCGAAATGTGCCCACTCAACAAAAAAAAGGGACAAGAAGCTAAAGGTTCATCTCTTGTTATCTTTTCCTCTTAAAAAGAAAAAAAAATAGGTATAGTTTTGCACAATAGCATTCATATGAATTGGAAGCAATTCTGAGAGTTTGCCCTTTTTCCTTTTTTTTTTTTCATTTATAAACTCTTGCTCATGTACCTTCCCACTGGTGTTGGGCCTTTGATAGTGATAGGAAGAAATTAATTAAATAAAGTATTTTCTTCATCTATGTAGAAGGGAAAGCTGTATTTCTTGAAACCTTCTGCATTCTCCATATTTTGCGTCAGTAAAACATGACAACAGTCAAACTGGCAGTAATTTGTACGCAGGTAATAGATGCGTACAGTATAGATGTGTGCATTCACAATATATTTTAATATAGTTGTATGAAGCTATGCTCCTTTTTTCAGAGAATGTGTTCTGATTGACTTTCTACAACTTCTTCTCATGCAGGGATGTCTCGGAGTAGAGCAAGAGATTTTTATAAAGGTCAGTTGATTGAATGTACAATCAACCCATTTTATGTCTGATGGGTGGGGCTACTATTGACTGTTTTTGATGTTATCACCTCATCACATTTTGGGCCATAAAGATATCCCAGGAGCTCCAGAGGTAAAAGATTTGGAGTGTTGGTAAGCGCAGGAATTAAACCCCTTGTTTTTCTTTTAAATTTCCTGAATTGGGTCTCAAACCAGATCCATCAAGACATCATAGAAACATCTATGGCAAGGGTGTCAAACTCGATTTCATTGAGGGCTGCATCAGGGTTGTGTTTGACTTCAGAGGGCTGGGAGGGCATGGGGCGTAGCCCAGGGAGCATGGTGGCATGGGGCTGGGGTATATGTGGTCATGGTGGGCATGACACGTGCTTGTGTTGGGGGGCACCTATGGTGGCCAAGTGCTAAGGCAGGACTTTCCTCGGATCCTCCCTTACTCTCATTATAATCTCCTTCCTTCCTTCCTCCCTCCCTCCCTCCATTCCTTCCTTCTTCATTCCTTCCCCCGTCTCCCTTCCTTTTCTTCTTTTTCCTTCCCTCTTCATTCTCCTTTCTTCTTCCTCCCCCTCTTTCCTTATTTTTCCTTCCTTACTCTCTTCCCATCTTCCCTTATTTTTCTTTGTCTTTCCTCTTTCCCTTTCTCCTTTCTTGTCCCTTCTAGAATGCTCAAATGCAAAAGGGGAAACGTTTCTCGTTTTGTTTTGTTTTTAGTTTGTTTTGATAGCCCTCTGCTAGTGAAAATGTGCGGGTCCCCAGAGCCCTGTTTTCAGCCTCGATGGCCTCCCACAGACCTCTGCCAGCAAAAATGGAGCCCGGAACCCTAACCCTAACCGCCCCCCCAGCTCTGTTTTTGCTAATAGAGGCACCATGGGCTGGTCCTTTGGTTTTTTCCAGGTTGGCCCCACAGGCCAGCTCTAAGCACTCCATGGGCCAGATGCAGCCCGCGGGCCTTGAATTTGACACTCCTGATCTATGGTGTTCCCCCTTCTTTTCTCGTCTTCTGCTAATTATAATTGTGGTCTCATATTTTCTCTTTTCAAGCCAAACTGTTAATTAATTGTATGCAGAAGTCAAGTCAAATAGAGATCAGTTGCAATTTTAAATATTCAAATGTTTACTCACTTGAATTTGAACATACATTAAGAACTTCATGTCCTTGTTGCTGCTTGGAGAAACTGATGCTTTATCTCACTTTCATTTGTACTAGGCAATCTCCACAGCCAAGGATTGGCTCTATTATTACATGTTAGCCAACATTAAACCAGTAAGAATTTATCCTTAGTCATCAGGGGATGTATTAATATTTCATGCAGAGTCAACAGAGAATCACTATGTCAACTGGTGCACAATTCTATCTAGATGTTATAGATGGGTAACAAAAGGTATGGACAGAATGGCAGAAAAATAGAATAAGGACAACATCTTCCATTTGTCCTCTGCAGACAAAACCATGATCTGACACCATATTTATAATTTCTGTATGTGAACAACTACCAACAACAATTCCTCCCACATAGCAAACCATTAATAAAACACACATGGAGGTATTCTTAAAAAATTCAGTCTTAAGGGCTTGCATTCTCTGACCTGTTGCCTTTTTGCCAACATTGTCATGAGCAATTATCTCTAACTTAAAATAATCTTACCACATGGCTGCACCTTGTCACAAGAGCCTGTGATTGTTGCTTCTGAGCGTCATTTATTGTTAGTGATGTTGTAACCATGTGCTGTTCCTTTTAAAGGACCTCTCAATTTTTGTATGCAACATTGAGCTAATAGTCCTGGTTTGCAATTACTCGTTTTTCAAAGCTAAGCCTTGGGGACATTTATGATACAATATAATGTTGAGAAAGATTGAGTTATTTAAAGAAGTGAATGGATGCATTGTGTTGTAAATTTTAATTTTATGCACTGGAGCTTAGGAAGCATTCCAAAGGCTGATGTGATTCTTTTCTTAGATTGAAGTGAACACTATCACTAAATCACTGCAAAAGAAAATTGTGAGGACCACAATTTTATCCCATCCATCATCATGTTCTTTTGATGTAGCAAAGCAAAAGAACTGTAGTGGAGTCACTTCTTAGACCAGGGTATTACAACACAAGCATCAGAATAATATTACTACTCCCCTGCACCCCCACTGCACCAACACAATACAATTTAAAATGTAACTACTCTGCCTTTGAGTTGTCACCAATATCCGTGAAGAACAAACTTCAAAGTGATAATGGAGATTTTTACTCAGGAGAAATACCTTTACTCAGGAATATTGAAGTCAGAAGACTATCTTTGTAATAAGCCTTTCTGCTTTAAATTATTTACTTTAAGGATATGTAACAGATTTGGAAAAAAACCCAGTTCATGAAGCAAAAGAGATTTTTACTAACCTGGGAAAACTGTATAGCTTGTCTACTGTATAATTTAACCTATATAATTTAAGGGGGCATGATGGCTCAGCAGTTAAAGATGCTGAACATGTTAGCTGGAAAGCTGACAGCCTGGGTTTGAGCCCCGAGCACAATGTGATGGAGTGAATTCCCGTTACTAGTCCCAGCTCCTGCCCTCCTAGCAGTTTGACAGTATGCAAATGCAAGTAGTTAGGTGTTGTGTGTTCCCTGGCATAGTCATACTGGCCACATGACCATGGAAATGTCTTCGGACAACACTGGCTCCCTTGACTAAGAAATGGAGATGAGCATCATCCCCTAGAATCGGACACAACTGACAGGTGAACCTTTATCTTTATATAATTTAAGTCAACTCCATACTGATTCTATGCCTCCATAAATTCATTCCTAATCTATTTCTTTGAATTCCTGTGATGTTATGAAGGGAGATGTCACAAAAGAAAAAAGAATAAAAACAGTCTTAGGTATTACACAATGGTGTGGAGTGAGTTCCAGGCTTTAATAATAACAGATGTCCTCAATTCAGAGATACTTCTAATTCCTCAACCATAGCCTTTGAAGGATATAAAAATCTTGAGATTTCACAGAGATCTGTGGTTTACCATTTTCTTCACCTTATTTGAAGTGTCTTACCCAGAACTTTTGTGATGATTAGATTAGCTGACCTAATCTGATTTATATTATGAGATCTTAAATTTAATTAATGAACAAATAAAGCACAGTTAGATAATTTCCCCAGCAGTCATGAATGGGTATCATCATTTCTTGGGAACTTCCATTCTCTTTGCATAAAATCCATCTATCTGTACTTGGACATTTTTAGAGCACATTTTATCTCAAATAAACCCATCACAATGCAATATTTAAACCAAACAAGTGAACAAATAAGCTGTTCAAGAATGTTGCTTAAATTTTATGCACAGAATATTGTGAAATGAGGCACATTAAAGACTAGTTTCCCTGGAGAATGCAAATAAAGATAAGAGAATCAAGTATGGAGGAGGAGAAGCCAGACTTGCCACACAAACTTTCCTAATGCCAGTTATGACGGACACAGAAGGGCATTCCTGCTCTTTGTGAGTTAAGAGCTAGAGATTGGGAAGAGACGAAGGGCTTCCAAGCAGAGATAGTCAACTTTAATTTTTTCCTGGCAATTTAAAGTTGCATTCCACCTGTAACAATGTCAAATGGTCTTGTAAGTGTGAATCCCTAAGAAAGAATTTCATTCTTCCAAGGAAATGTTCAGCAACAGCTAAAAGTCATCTAAAAGCATTTTGTTTGTTTTGTTTCTTGTTTTGTCTGACTAAGCCAACCTATGTTTTTATGTGAGATGGCAGTTTTTCACTTAAGTGAAGCATTTTGCACCACAGAAGTGATGTTTCACCTTGTCAAAGCAGGAAGGTGAAACTTTGAAGCTGCATCACGAAACAACCGAGCCTCTTGCCAGACTGCTTCGCCTCTGTTGCTCTGAGGTCTCAAACAGTCAACTGAAAGGTGCCTGTAGACAATCAGTTGCACAGAAGTCTTTTTGGATGATGTCTTGGAGAAACACAAACCTTTGCTTTGCTCTAGAACTGGATGGGTGGAGGGAATTGGATATTCACAAAGCAGTTTTACACCACTGTTTATCATTGTGAAGCATAATCTTGAAGCTTTGAACAGCCTTATAAATTAGTACTTTAAATGTGTTCATTTTATTTATTTCTTCCTTTATGTGTTCCATGCTTGCAGAGCATTGTTCCTTTCCATAGAGTATATATTCTGCTGCTTTGACAATGTTCAAACAAAAGTAGAAAACATTTACCATTCAGGAAGCATTTATCAGTCCTTTAGTTAAGACTCATTTCTGCAAGTATCCATCATTTTGTTCAAAGATATGTACTTTGAAAACCTCAGCAGTTAACAGAGTACTTTTTATATTCTGGAATTTGTCTAAAATCTCTTCCATATGCTTTTTTCTGTAGGTGCTGAGCGTCAATATTAGGAAGATGCATGCATACCTAGAACACAGGGGTGAAATCTACTTACCTTCCTTACCGGTTTGGAAGTGCAAGCGTCATGTGCGTGCGCAGACCTTCTGTGCACGCACAAAACCTTCTGTGCATGCGCAAAACTTTCTGTGCATGCGCAGAAGGTAAAAAACACATTACTTCCTGGTTAAAACCAGGAAGCAATGACACCCGGGTGAGTGAGAGGAGCTTTGCTCTGCCATCGCTACCTGATTGCCAAACCAACAGCCAAGATCACTACCATACCGGGCGATCCAGTCCGATCCGGGAGCATTTCACCCCTGCTAGAACAAAACCAGATATAATATAAGGTAGCATATAGCTCAACTGGGCATCTCTATCTTCTTGAAACTTATAATTTCTTTAGATAACTTTCCTAGAAAAATAGGTATTGCAATTTGGGAAAGGAACATTTCAGGTAGCATCAAATAATATAAAATTATAAAACCATAAATATCAGTACAATCAAACCAGGCACCCTATCATTCATGTAGAAGAACTCAATCTTCAAAGGTATTTGGAACTGCACTTAGAAACTTCTAAGGTGCTTTTTTTTTCAATTCCCCACCATCCATTAAGAGCTGAAGAAGCTTCTTGAATGAGAAGTGAAATGTCTTCAAAGAAAAACCAGAAAGTCCAGTTGCCTCTTGAAAAAAAGCACCTTTGGGACAACCATGACCCGGATGATTGAGAATCTCCATAGACGCTTAACTTCTAAGAAGGCTGTCAGTGGTGGGTTTCAACATTTTTTACTACTGGTTCTGTGGGTGTGGCTTGGTGGGCGTGGCAAGGGTAGGATGCTGTAAAATCTCCATTCCCTCCCCAATCAGCTGGGATGTGAGAAGCAGAGAATAGATGGGGGCGAGACCAGTCAGAATTTTTACTACCGGTTCTCCGAACTATTCAAAATTTCCCTTACCAGTTCTCCAGAACTAGTCAGAACCTGCTGAAACTCACATTTGAAGGCTGTGCAGTATCAAAAGCCCAGGTATAATATGCTCATAGTAATAGATATGAGGTAATGTTGCGTTGCTGAATCATGGACTAATTGAAATGTGAGTGCTATTCAGAGGCAACCACAGGAGAACATATTGCGATAATCTAAGTGGTGATGACTGCTTATGTTTAATACATTCCCCTTCCACAATCATATCCCAGACACTATAGGCATTCTACTATTGACACAGGAAGCAATAAACATCTATCAACATTAGTTGATAGCCTGACCTTCCCAGGAATGTGACTAGTTCCCATTCAAACCAATCTAACTGGCTGCTAGTATTATAACTACTAGCAGAAAAATTCACAGCTTCTTGGACTTTGGGCTAAAATCAAGTGCATCAACTTAGAGTTTCAGAAGTTCTGTTCTGTTTGTTTTGAAGCAACACTGATCATATCTATAAAACCTCCATATTTATGAAGACAGATAAAATTGATGGAATTATGCCCAGAAACTAATAGAAGTTTAGAGCAGCTTCTTAAGAATAAGTAGTATAAATTTCTCTCCAGCCAGCTGCCATTAGCACTTTAGCAGCTGTGTTTAGGACAAGTTGATGTTTTTAAAGAATCCTAATGCTGGTGTGATCCTCACAGCTTGATTAAATCATTGATTTCACAGAGATAGTAAAATAGGGACACAAACGCAGTGTGTAGAAGGTGTTAGGCAACAGATTCTAGTCAATATAATCTAGATCCTTTCCCTCACTATGCCAGGAAAGCAATTTTAAAAAGCATTTTTGGCCTTCTTTTTCTTTCCCACATAATACATACTGTACTTTTACAAAATTAGTCATTGAATAGGAACATTTGGGGATGGCAGGGTATAATCTTGAAAAAAGATAAACAGGATTCGCTGTGTTAGAAATTTAATGGGAGTTCCCTGGGAAAATCCATGGTGATAGTTTTAAGTTTGGAAATTGAAAGACATCTCAGAAGAAAGCAATGATAAACCACTTTCACATTGTGGCCAAAAAAAAATTGATATGTCTTCAGGAAGAATCAAGTTACATTGAAAAGGGATTTTGTTTAAATGGCTAGTGGAAGTATTTTTCTTTTTCTCTGCCATTGTCAAGTCCTGAAAATGTGAGGCCTTCACAGCAGACATAGATGAAACCAATGCCATGTATGTTGGTGTTACTTTTATTGCAAATGTATAAGAACTTACAAGACTGAAGTTGTCCCCTCTGCCTTTATCCTCCTGGGAATTAGGAACAAGCTTGTCTGAGATTGAATAGAATAGAATTCTTTATTGGCCAAGTGTGATTGGACACACAAGGAATTTGTCTTTGCTGTATATGCTTTCAGTATACATAAGGGGAATAAAATACATTCATCGAGAATAAAAAGATGCAACATTTAGTGATAGTCAAGGTTACTGATAAGCTATCAAATCGTACTAGAAAACAATTAAAAACAATATAAATTGAAAGATTTATATTGAAACAAGCACATTGTTATAATAATACATGGGAAGATACTAGTAAGAAAGAGAAGAATAATAGTAATACAGTCTTAGTAAATAATTTGACCATGTTGTGGGAATTAGTTGTTAAGCAGAGTGATGGCATCAGGGAAAAAACTGTCCTTATGTCTAGTTGGTCTGATGTACAGTGCTCTATAGTGCCATTTTGAGGGTAGGAGTTGAAACAATTTATGTCCAGAATGTGAGGGGTCTGTAGATATTTTCACAGCCCTCTTTCTGACTCCTGCAGTATACAGGTCCTCAGTGGAAGGCAGGTTGGTAGCAATTGCTTTTTCTGCAGTTCTAATTATCCGTTGAAGTCTGTGTTTGCCTTGTTTTGTTGCAGAGCCAAACCAGACAGCTATGGAGGTGCAGATGACAGACTTATATAAGTATATAATTATATAAGTAATAATTATTGTTGCTAACATGATGTAACTGTAATGTGGGGGTGACCTTGGAAGGTAGAAGAAATAGTCATAGCCGGGGAACAGTCAGATAAGAGTCAGATGAGCCCACAGAAGGTCTATGGATATGGCAAACATCAGAAGGGATCTCTCTTTGTTATTTATAAAGATGACGGAGGAAAAATTAACTTTTGGGCTTTCAAGAGTCTATGAAAGTAACCTTACAATAAAATAGAATTAGTTAGTCTGGGCAAGATTCTTAGTTGGACTACTTTGTGACGTCAACATAACAGAATCTGGAAACTCTTCTAAAACAATTCTTTGAATTAACTTATATCTAGCATGATTAACACATATTTAGTCAGTCTCAGATTTCCCCTCCCCTTCCCCAGGGCTGTGGTTTGTCTTCTGCAACCGTTCTGTCTCTCTTCCTAGTGCCTGCTAGACATTCCATTACAGCGATTTCATTTTGGAGTAACAACCAAATCATAATGTGGCTGATTTGATAAAGTTACCTAATCTGGAATAGCTTGGAGGCAGAAATAGGATATAAGTGGAGGAAGCTTGAGGCGACTTTGTAAGAAATGCTTTTCACAGTCAGCCAATATGAAGAAATAGAAAAGTTACCTTTGGACTTTGACATTAAAGTTTATGTAGATTGGGAGGTGGGGGAGAGGCAAGGAATAGCTATGAATAGATAGAACAGTTTATTTCTGATCAAGGTAATACACACACACACACACACACACACATATACATACATTTATATACATTCACGTCTAAGTTAGACTATTGTAACGCCCTCTACATGGGGCTGCCCTTGAGGTGCACCCGGAGACTACAGTTAGTCCAGAATGCGGCCGCGTGGGTTGTTATGGGGACTTCTCAGTACTCCCGTGTGACACCTCTCTTGCGTGAGCTGCACTGGCTGCCTGTGGCTCTCTGGGTTCGTTTCAAGGTGCTGATGCTCACCTATAAAGCCCTACATGGCTTAGGCCCGGGGTATCTGCAGGATCATCTCCTGCCTTCCTCCCACTGTCCGGTGCGCTCACACAGAGCGGGCCTCCTCAGGGTGCCGTCAGTCAGACAATGTCGGCTGACGGCTCCCAGGGGGAGAGTGTTCTCTGTGGGAACGCTGACCCTCTGGAATGGGCTGCCCACCAGCCTCAGGACAGCCCCAGACCTCCTCTCCTTCCACCGCAAATTGAAGATGTGGCTTTTTCGCCAAATAGGCTGAATCCGTAGGGGTGACTCCAAATATTTTAATAATTTTAATTTGATTTTAATTAATTTTAAATTAATTGTAAGTGTTTATGTAATTTCTTGTTTGTTTTTGTAAGCTGCCCTGAGTCCTACGGGAGAAGGGCGGCATATAAATACATAATAAAATAAAATTAAATAAATAAACATATATAGTTATAGTTATATAGTTATATTATATTATATTGTTGTTGTTGTTGTTAGTCGTGAAGTTATATCCAACCCATCACAACCCCATGGACCAAGGGTTAAATCTAAAATTTGTTACTACCGGTTCTGTGGGTGTGGCCAATATTTTTTTTTACTTTTAAAACCATTTTTTACATGTAAAACCATGTTAAAAAATGCTTTCAAAAGGCTCTGACTATCCCAGCTGAGTTGCCTGATCGGCAGGCAACTCAGCTGGGCTCGTCAGAGCTTGGCTCGACAGAGCCATTTAAAAGAAAAAAAGGTTCTGATGATTGCGTGGCTCAGCTGACCATGGGGGGCGGGGGCAGGGATTTTTGCTACCAGTTCTCCAAACTGCCCGCCGCCATCGCTACGTACTTGCCCGAGCCGGTCCAAACCGGGAGCATTTCACCCCTGCCATGGACAACATTTCTCCAGGCCTTCCTGTAGAGTCCATTTAAGCTCATGCCTACTGCTTCAGTGACTCCATCCAGCCACCTCGTTCTCTGTCATCCCATTCTTCTTTTGCCCTCAATCATTTCCAGCATTAGGTCTTCTACAGTGAGTCCTTCCTTCTCATTAGGTGGCCAAAGTATTTGAGTTTCATCTTCAGGGTCTGGCCTTCTAAAGAGCAGTAAGGGCTGATCTCCTCTAGGAATGACTGGTTTGATCACCTTGCAGTCCAAGGGACTCGCAGAAGTCTTCTCCAGCACCATAGTTCAAAGGCCTGAATTCTTTGAAACTCACCCTTCTTTGTGGTCCAAGTTTCACAGCCATACATTGCAACTGGGAAAACCATAGCCTTGACTATACACACTTTCGTTGGCAGGGTAATGTCTCTGCTCTTTAGTATGCTGTGTCTAGATTTGCCATAGCTTTCCTCCCCAGGAGCAAGCGTTTTTTTAATTTTTTGACTGTAGTCTCCATCTGCGGTGATCTTGGCACATGTGCATGTGTGTGTGTGTGTGTGTTAGTTATATATAGTATAACTATAGTTATATATAGTTATATATATATGGTTATATATATAGTTATCTTTTTTGAGGTAAAACCTGTAAATTTGGACAGCTTTTTTGTGATGATCCAGATTTTAATGCTGTAATTATTAATTTAGACAGTTGGCTTTGGACTGCAAGCTGAGTGAAGTCCTTAGTTATTTGTATCTGCAGCAAAGTTAATTGACTGTTTTGATATTCTGACGCAATGTAAGTTTCCCATATGAGACAGTCAGTGGCAGAAGTATTTTTCTTTAAGAGTAGGGAAAAAAGTTGTGATATAATGTAAAAGTGTAGCAATTTTCCCTTGAAATGTCTACAGTGAAATCTGGTCTGCTTTCACCATCCTTATATATTAATTTTTCTAGTTTAATAAGGCTGTGGCCCTTTAATGATCAAAGCCTAAAGAATTCAACACAAAGTTGAGTTGCACATAGAGTAGGGAAGGAGTTGCCAGAATTAATGTCACACTCTTGATTTTTGACTAAAACAAAAATTTCTTTTCCAAATCCAATTCTTATTTAAGCCTGTCTGGCAAGAGATGTGTTTACAAGAATTCTAACAACTGAACTAATTTCCAATATGCTACCTATATAGTCCCAACATACTTGAAGATGGACTTTAAAAAAAAAAAAATCTCCTTCCTGTGAACTGCCAACTGTTTGTCTTTAATAGTGGCACTTGCAAATGGTTATTAACAAAACAATTTTTCTCCTGAATTCTTACCATTTAGGAAGTAACAATTATTGGCCCATTTATTGCATGACATCTTATTTAACGGAAGGAGAAGGAAAGTTGTACAGGTTGTTCTCAGCTTATGACCACAATTGAGCCCAAAATTTAGGTTTAGAAATTTGTTAAGTGAGTTTTGCCCCATTTTGTGACTTTTCTTGCCACATTTGTTAAATGAATTACTGCAGTTGTTAAATTAGTAACATGGTTGTACTGGGACATTGCAACCAGTTATCAAGCATCTGAATGTAAATCACATTACCATAGGAATGCTGCAATGGGCATGAGTGTGAAAAATGGTCATAAGTCACTTTTTTCAGTGTCATTGTAACTTTGAACGGTCACTAAAAAAACTGTTGTAAGTCGAGGACTATCTGTAATGTAATCTACAAAAATTGGAACAACACAGTTCCAAAAAATGTATCAGTGATAATGCCCACCTTATTCACATCTACTGAGTCAGGTAGAACAGAAGAAAGAGGAATAATTTGGAAATATCATTTTCCTAGAACTCTAATGTGCAAATTTGATTTTGCTAGGAAATTTGTGATTTCTGATAGGAAATAATTTTGGGTGATTTTTCTCACTTCTTCAAACTGAACTTTAGGGAATTATATAATTATAATCCCACTTACTTGGGCTGATGGTCTTATAAACATACATAAACTTCTGGACAACAAACATATTGATAGCTTGCCATATTAACACCATGCAGGGTAGTTTTATGGAAGCATCAGTTCCATAAATTGAATGTTGTTATAGCTGGTACTTAATTATGCTTGGAAGAACCAGAGCACTAAAAGTTACATTTGTTGACAAAGCAAGAAACCTTTGATTCATTCCAATAATTTGTATGATGTGCTATTTAGAAAAGGATTGATTAGTTTCATTATAAAAGTTGTTCTATTGTTTCTAAATGTTACTTACGTGTGATTTATTTTTATTTTATTGTTTGGATCCATTAGCCTCAAAGCAGTCTTGGTCAAATTTAACCAAAAGAATAAAATAACCAAGATCGTTGCGTATTAAAAATACGAACACCCCAATAAGCTGATACAGCTGTTTTTATAATATCAATAATAGTTTTCCATATACATACAGTTTCCCTGGTGGCTATATTCTTCATCTGGTGTTTTATGTATCTTGCACCATCAAATATAATTACATCTTAGATACTCAAGATGGGACTTTTACTCTTGGCAGTAGCCAATTTAGGAACACAGAGTGGGCAAAGGAGGAACTCAGTTTGGGCCCAATGCCCATGCTTCTCCAACAGTTTACTGAATTCTCAAATAAACTGGCCAAGATCCAAGTAATAACAACTAAGAGATGTCAGATATGCCTCTGGAATTAGTTCAGTAATTCAATATGATGTTCAGGTTGAAGGAGGAGCTGATTAAAATAGAGACACCAATCAAAGAAGACCAGTGACTTCCAAAAAAACGAAGCTACTTATGTCAGCATTCACTCGCTTCATTCACTACGGTGCTGACATAAGAAAGGAGGAGAGGACGCTTGACTTTTCACCTACTTATTTTCCTTGGAGATAATATCCCCTAGGAGATGGGATGGGAA
Source organism: Ptyas mucosa (assembly GCA_012654045.1). Lineage (NCBI taxonomy): Eukaryota > Metazoa > Chordata > Lepidosauria > Squamata > Colubridae > Ptyas > Ptyas mucosa. The sequence continues at coordinate 1,811,830 of WNWU01013616.1, forward strand.
GGGGGACATTCCTGTGAGCTGAAGTAGTAGATATGGGGAGAGTGATTTGGAAGATGGCCAATGAGAAGCAGAGAAGAGGCCAAAGGATAGGGAGGGTTTGGGGGCAGGAAATTAGTATCAGCTACAATGGAGTCAGGGCCAGATCGCTGTACTCAATAAATGAAAGATTTCATCAAAGACTATTTGTTTGGAAATACAATTTATTTGAGACGACATCGAAACCTGACAACTTATTCTAAATTGAAAACGATTTGTCTATGAGGACATTAATTTCTTTCCCATGTTTTGGTGAATATAGTTAAAGTAGTAACATAGCTTCCCACTTTCACTTTCACAGACCTTTCATCAATTTCTCCCAATATTTTATGACATCTGCAATATCCATTTAGCATCATCTTCCTAAACTGTTAATTTTCCTACATCAAAATACAACACAGAGTAGAGGCAATTGTCATGGCAATTTAACTATCCCCATCACTAACCTGAAAGCAAACGGGGCTGCATCCTTGCCCCCCTCACTGTTTAATTGCTGTGTAAATGACATCATTGCAGCTCTTTCTGAAGCATAATTCCACTCTAACACTTTTTGTATGCAGATGGAGTCATCTTATCCATAACTCAAACAGATCTTTGTAGACGACTAGCTGAATAGTGTCCTTATTGTTCTAGGAAACTTTTTGAAATCAGCTATTCCAAAACTAAGTTTTCAGTTTTGTCTAGAAAGAAAATATGCACCCTAAGTCCCATGTTAGATGGAAAATTAACTCAAGACCAATTGATAAGGTCAAGGACTTCCATGTCCTTCAATATTCAAACTTCTATCTTCTGGAACAGTAATTAACATGATTTTAAAAATATGTCAGCCATCATGGCAATAATTGTCCCTGCGGTTATAAAACTTTACAAAGCCAAGCTCCTGGACTTACTCTTATATGGCACACAATCAGGAGTGGAATTCACTTACCTTCCCTACCAGTTCGGAAATGTGTGCATGCACACATCCGCATGTGCAGAGCCTCAAAAACATAGAAAAATGGGACGTCATGACATCTGTGCTGATGGGTGGGGCATCCTGCAATTGCCCCTACCGGTTCGCCTCTACCGGATAGAACCAGCTGAATACCACCCCTGCACAGAATTCTATGTTTATTAGGTTGTTCCTATTTAGAAAACATTCACTTAAAGTTTCTGAAAGTGATTCTCTATATCCCATGGTCAACTTCAAATGCCCTTCAGAAAGAGCTTGGCTGCATTTCTTCTGGGGCCCACCTAAGAATTTTCCGTGTCAGATTTTGGCTGAAACAAATCAGCCAAATTTGGGGGGGGGGGGGTGTCTCTGGTTCATCTAACTCAATTGATAGATATCTTAGGGGAGGGGACAGAATTATTGGAAAAATGCACAATTGAGCTTTATATTATAAACATTAATATCCTCTTGAGAATGCTAGGCGAGATGATAATTTAGAATATTGCTGGCAAATTCCTTTTTGCCAAGTGTAAGATATTTATAATGGGATACCCCAGTCTGGCTAAGCTTTTTCATTCCTCTAATATATTTGGGAACCCTTGACACTTTTATTGGGGAAGCGGTGGCTCAGTGGCTAAGACGCTGACCTTGTTGATCGAAAGGTCGGCAGTTCAGCAGTTCAAATCCCTAGTGCCGCTTAACGGGGTGAGCTCCCGTTACTTCTCCCAGCTTTTGCCAACCTAGCAGTTCAAAAGCACGTAAAAAATGCAAGTAGAAAAATAGGCACCACCTTTAGTGGGAAGTTAACAGTGTTCCGTGCACCTTTGGCATTTAGTCATGCCGGCCACATGACCATGGAGATGTCTTTAGACAGTGCTGGCTCTTCAGCTTTGAAACAGAGATGGGCACCGCCCCTTAGAGTTGGGAACAACTAGGACATATGTGCAAGGGGAATCTTTACCTTTACCTTTAACATTTCTATTAAAGATATGTTCTTTCAGCCTGGTACTAGGAAAATAGAAACGAAGGCCTTTGTATCTTTCTGTCCATAACCCTGAAATACAGCAATTTGGACACCTAGGAAGAAGCTGTAATCATGCAGTATGGCACACAGAGAAGGCTTTAATGAGAAATTCCCCTATTAAGTCAATGAAGACTCTCTAGATTAAAATATATATATATTGGGAAAATGGAGATATAGAAAATACCGAAAGGCAACAATTAGTCTCAAAGAATTTTGGATAAAATCAATATAGACAGTCTAACTCAGCTTGTTATTTACAACTTGCTTCTCTGAGATCTCAGTTTTAGTACATGTTCAAAGCATATTGCAGAGATGGTCGGAGTAAGTTAATTTGGGTCTCCTGCTTAGACATTTCTTCCCTCCCTCCCTCCCTCCCTCCCTTCCTTCTATGGAACATAGAATACCAGCCCTTTGAAAAGGTTGACTGTTGCTTTGCTCCATCAAAAAAAAAAAAAAAGAAAAGAAATGCTCCATCTCTGTTATCTTGGGAATAATCTAGCAAATCAGAAAGTTAAACTCATCTTCCTCATGACCATGGATGAGAGAGATGCAGCCTACTTTTCACCATTGTACAGAGGAGCAGTTTTTTTGAGAAACAAAATATGAATTCCACCTCCTGAAAGCTCTCAGCATGGGATCAGTTTATTAGATAGTTTAGGGCACACTGTTGTACTATACAGAAACTAAAGTTTTATCATATAGTTAGTACACAATGCTATTGCTAAATGTTACATTTTTTCTTTTAAAAATGACATTCAGAAATAAAGAAAAAACAATTAATGCAGTAGTGGCATTTTCCAATGACCTTTCTTGGTTTATATCAGGATAATATATGTAGATAATATCTCAGGCAGATTGCTTTCTACGAAAGTGCCATATTTTAGCCTTGAAGGGATTGAAATAGCGTAACTTTTTGCATACTTTATAAGTTCTTCCTATAAAATTATACACATTGGAACAGAAAGAAAGAAAGAAAAAGAAACATTAAAAAAAAGCACCTTGGAATAATATTAACCAAACCCAAGATTTTCAAACTAATATGGAACTTACATATTTAAATAACTTAATCCTCTATAGATACTCCAGCAATTGGCCAAGGAGTATTGGAGGAGGATACCATTATATTGTGTAGTTAAGTACTTTTCCCCCTGCAAAGAAAAGGAACAATTAATTTTGCTACTCACTATTAATAACATATTCTAAATTCTGTTCCAGCTGAGCCACTTTGAAATAGCTCATTTTCATGAGGTGTTAAGTGCTCATCCTTCTTGAATTGTCAGTCAACATATGGGAAGTCGTGAATCACAGAAATACCTGAATGCTTGGCTGAAAGGAATCTTTTATCAGGTTTTCACACTATATTTCCTTCATGCAAAATGTAAGAAAGTCAACTTCTTGGCCTGTATTTTATGGCTCATACATTTTACTAGCATTTTAATGTGGACTGCTTTTGTCCAAAGTTGGCTGAGGAAGACAGATACCAGATTTTCACCATTTTTATTACATTAACTTTTGGAATTAATGCAAACTTAGTTTCTTGGAAGAAGTAGGAACAAATTGTCAATGAACATTGTATCATGAAAAAAAAAAAGAAGAAGGAAGTTCCTAAAGTCAGTCAACAATCACTGCAAGTTCACTCACCAATATTTGATAGGCTATATTTCATTTTATAGTAAATTTTCATCATGTCTGGGGATGAAAGGTACATTTCTAATAGTAATGACAATAAAATAATAGATTTGTAAGATATCATTTAGGTCACTGAGTTTCATCCTATACTTAGTGAAGAAATTCAAATGAAAGCTTGCTTGACAGATGGCTGCCTAGCCTTGAACTTTAAGAGAAGTCTATCCATTCTCTAGATACTGGTTCCACTGTTGAACTGTTGTTACATTAGGATATTATTTTCTAACATTCAATCTCGTTCTTTTCCTGTAACTGAAATCCATTACTTTGTGGAATGATGTAGAATAGATCTCAATCTTCTTTTGTGTGACATCCTTTGAAGGGTTTGAATAGTTGAATAGTTCAATCACATCCTGCATCAGTCAGCTTCGCTCAGAGCGAAACATTCCCAGTTCTTTTAATAATTCTTTATAGGATTTAAGTGCTAATCCCCTCAAGACCTTTATTATCCTTATCTTAATCTGTTCCAGTTTGTCCAAATCCTTCTTAAAATATAGTATCATGTGTCTAATTAATTGTATTGCTCTGCTTTGAGTTCAGCAAGATGGGATCACAGTTTCTTTTGGACCTGGAAGCAGTGACTGCACCAGGAGTATTTAAGGCTTTATTCTAAAGCAGTACAAGGGAATAACACAGTGAAAGAATTCAAGAGCACACAAATACCAACTATGAAATAGGGATATACAGTATTTTTAGGAGTATAAGACACACTTTTTCCTCCCCTAAAAGGGTGAAAATTTGGGTGCGTCTTATACACTGAATGTAGCCCCTCCCACCCCCGGCCCCCACCCTTTGGCCTCTGCCTCCCAGCAATTTGCCTCCTTGCAGCAAACAGCCCGTTTCAGTTTCATTTTCAGCACAGCCTGATTAACACAAGCAGCTGATTGTCAGTTGGATTGGTCTCCTGATCATCAGCTGTTTCAGGCTGCAGGGATTGGCATTGCCTATTGCCATCTCTGCATGCCCCATTTTCGGCCTCTGCTGTTTGCTGCAAGGAGGCAAATTGCTGGGAGGCAGAGGCAGTTTTTTTTTTCCTTGTGCTAATCAGACTGTGCTGAAAATGAAAATGAAACTGAAACAGGCTGTTTGCTGTTTGCTGCAAAGAGGCAAATTGCTGGGAGGCAGAGGCAGATTTTTTTTTCTTGTTTTGCTCCCAAAAAAAGGTAGATGCATCTTATAGGCGGGAGCGTCTTATACTAAATATTAAATACGGTAATGTTCTATGTATCATTTGCATCATGCATCCAAGGGAAAGAGATTATCCAATTCTCCCTTGCCAATCGTTAACATTACACTAATCCAAAATAATGTGAGATTACTACTCTGTGATGCCGGCATTCTACTCTTTTTATGCAATCTCCAATTGCATCTACTTTTTTGTAACCATTCCCTCCTGAAGGGTCAGTTTGCAATTTTGTTTTCCAGACAAACATAAATAAGCTTCTATGAAACATTCTAATATACATCCTCTGTAGGGCTCCCCTTGAAGAATTTGACCACTGCAACTGGTACAGTATGCTACTGCCCAGATCGTTATGGGTCCACCAAGGTTTGCCTTATAGCACCTAACTCCAGGAACTGCACTGCCTGAAAGTTATTTTATATGAAAGATTCTGGTTGTCACCTTTAAAATCTTACCTACTCAGGATCTCAATATCTTTGAGAATACTTTTTCTTAACTGAATATGCCTTTCCAGTAAGATTGAGCAGAGAAAATCATTGGAGATCTCATCCAGTGGTGGGTTGCTATCGGTTCGCCCAGAATCGAGCGAATTGGTAGCAGCGACAGTGGGAGGCTCCGCCCACCCACCTGAATGCTTTTGTGCATGCGCAGAAGCGGTGCGCACATACCCACAAGTGAACTTGTAACGATGGGTTTTGAAACCCGCTCCTGGTCTCATCCCACAGAGAAAGTGTTCACAGTGGACACAGAGTTGAGCCTTCTTAATGGTGTCCCTCCAGCCCCCACACCTCTATGAAATAGCTTGTTCTTAGTCTGTAGAGATTCTCAGTCATCCAGGTCATGGTTGTCCCAAAGGTGCTTTTTCAGGAGGCAACTGGACTTTCTTGTTTTGTTTTGTTTTGTTTTTTCTTTTGAAGATGTTTCATTTCTCATCCAAGAATCTTCTTCAGCTCTGACAGGATAGTTGAGAATGGAAGGATTTATATTCCTTGCAGACAGCTGATAATCTGCATCCTTGTCCCCAGTCATTTTAGAGCACCATTTCCTCACATGCCTTTCTCATGGTTATAAATGCATGGCTGTTTAAGAAACATTTGGGAAGTGCTTTCCAGCCTGTTTCCCAACTGAAAGTACTTTTATTTTTCTGAGATTGCCCGTGGATTTCTGCCTACATTTAAAAATCTTATTTATGATTGTAAGCCACTCAGTATGTGCAGGACTTAATGGCATAGAATTTCAGTAAATGAAATAAATGTTTGTAGAGAAGATGCAGGCTGCTGTCAGAGTACAATAGAGCATAGCAATATAAATGCATGACCGTGAACCTTTCAAGACAGGAGTTGGGGTGCACTGAAGAAAATTGGGGCTGAGAGGAAGAAAAAGAGTGGTGAAACAGAAGCAGAATCTTCAGAATCCCCTGTAAGTCTATGATTTGGAGGATTGTCCTTAACTACAAGAGGAAATATGTTTGTTTAAAAATTATTGCAGTGCATTTGAGGTCTTAAGTAACTATTTTGTAAGAAATCTACAGTGGTAAAAAAAAGCTAAATTCTTTCATTCAGAGTTTAATATATGCAGACCTTCAGATTCAGGGCTAAAATCTGTGACTGATAAGTAATACACATTTTATGTCGCTTGATTACAAAAACCAGATTATCTTCCTGATTGCTTTGTTCATCTTTATTGTATAAAAGCTGTGACAAATCAAAAGATGATTATAACACATTGAGTGGCGTAATTACTTTATCTGGGTTTTAATGTGACATGTTTTGAATATTTACAGAAGCTAGATAATAATGTAATGAGACCAGGCTTTTTAATATATTATTATCATCACAACTGAATCAGAGAAATTATAATGACCAGATGTTTTTCTTTAAAAAAAGGAATTTTTACATTTGATATCTTCCCTTCCAGTGAAATGAGTTTTGATCATCCATAAAAATTAATGTGATCACTAGATATACTCAGGTATGATTGCATACCTAAATAGAATAAAAACAAATTGAATAATTGCAGGCAGTCCAAGTTATAACATTATATAAGCAATAGGTTGGCAATTGACTAAATTAAGATTTTAGTTCCTATGATAAAGGGAAAGAAAACAGCATCTAATTCTTCTTACATGGACAGGAATAAACAAAAAAGTACCATATTTTTTTGGAGTATAAGACGCTCTGGACTATAAGACGCACCTATCTTTTTTGGGGAGGAAAACAAGAAAAAAAAATCTGCCTCTGCCTCTGTCTCCCAGCAATTTGCCTCCTTGCAGCAAACAGCCTGTTTCATTTTCATTTTCAGAACAGCCTGATTAGCACAAGAAAAAAAATCTTCCTCTGCCTCCCAGCAATTTGCTTCCTTGCAGCAAACAGCGGAGGCCGAATATGAGGCACATGGAGGTGGCAATAGGCAATGGCAATCCCTGCAGGCTGAAACAGCTGATGGTCGGGAGGCTGATCGAACCGACAATCAGCTGCTTATCCTAATCAGACTGTGCTGAAGCTGAAACTGAAACGGGTTGTTTGCTGTTTGCTGTTTGCTGCAAGGAGGCAAATTGCTGAGAGGCAGAGGCCAAAGGGTGGGGGCTGACAGGTGGGCGGGGTTACATTTGGTGTATAAGATGCACCCAACTTTTCACCCTCTTTTAGGGGGAAAAAGTGTGTCTTATACTGCGAAAAATATGGTAATCAGCAAAACACATTTGAAAGAGAAGACTAGTTTAGGTAGCCTAAAATTGTGAGACACTTTTGAAACTTTTGTAACCTATCCAGACAGTTATTTCTTTCCTCTATTTTGACTTTGCTGGAAGAGTTTCATATGCTTCATATATTCCATATGCTGCTCATTTAAAGTGATTGCTCCGCTCAGATTAACCTTTACCCAAGAGTTTGGATAAATGGCATTCTATGGTATATTTGAAATATCTTCTTTTTCTATCACCATATTTTAATTCATTTTGTTATCTCCCCTTTCCATATTTATTGTCATTTTAATACTTTCCCCTGAGAAGCAGGGCACTTATAATCAACAGATGGTGGGCACCAAAGCAACTCCAAGACATTTTAATTTTCCATTGCAGACAAACTGAGCAGAATATTACTTGGTTTAGAGGTCCTGATTCATTTTTCTGTTTACTGTCTTGTAGAAACAGGTCAGGGAGAAGAATGATAGTAATTGCAACCTATATTCATTTGGGAAAAGGAAAAGAAATTGCATACAATGAAGAATTTCAGTATTCATATTTTCTTTACTGGCTACCTGAGCATTTTTTTAAAGTTGGAAATGCAAAAGATTAAACCTTAAGGTTTGCGTTGTTGAATCTTTACTTAAGTTTTAATAGGGTTATAATCAATACTTCTTTCTATATGGATGACATTCAATAGAAGAAATGCCACTGCTGCGGCAAATGAGATTTTAATCTGTTAATTAGTAACACCACTTTATTCCACATTGTCTCAGATGAAGTGTACGTAACAGCCTGGGGGAAAAAAAAGCACCATTGTCTCATGTTTCAGGTATTATAGTTCTGAATTGCTGTGATCAAAATAAGAACACAGTCTTGGTTAAAACCATTAGGTTTTGTTCCGCCTAATTTTTTCCTCTTCAGCTATGAACTAGTTAATATGATATCTTGGTTCATATACTTCTTATTGCCCATTTTGGTGAGAGTTCTCATTAATTAAAGAATAAACATTGAATTTGGTTAATGAAATATGCAAAGCAGTTAGGAATTCATTAAATACACATGACTGATCAGATAACCTGTCCAATAACTATTCTTTCTGAATTTGCCTGGAGTGTCTAATGAGCTATCTGCATTCTACAGGTTTTTTTTTCTTGCGATATTATCAATCAGTCGTTTAAAATACAGCATTGTGATAATTATTTACAAAAGGTGCTAATCAATTAAATCAATTAAAAGCCTTGCCATTTGAATACAATAATTCAGAACTCGACATTGCAATTTCATACAGTTGGGAAGGGCTTTGAATTCCATCTGGAAAAGGACATTTTTTGATGCAGGCCACTGCTTGTAACAAGATAAAACAGCTGCGTCTGTTCTTGAGATCAGCCGTGCACTCCCATTCCCATGGCTGCATTAAGCTTTTGCAGATAGTTACTATCTGCAGTGGTCTCGCACTCTCCAAAGCACATTTGGAGATTGAATTGGAAACACTGTGCAGCCTTAACCTTTACAACTCACTATATTTAACTGGACATCTGCTTAGTGCAGTCCTGTTTTAAGTCAGGTATGCTGAAGTTCTTTGGTTGAACTGATGCTCTTTAACCAGAATTGACATTTGTGGTTATGAGTATGAGAGCAAGTGAGATTGAGAGAAGAGACAAGATTTTGGTATTACAAATGCATACAGAACATTTTGTTTATGCCTTCAAAAGCAATTTCTAAATTCCAGTGAGTATTACCTTTACTAGGAAGAAAGCATGGGCTGGCAAATCTTCCCCAACAAGTACAAAATACTAGGAATCAGAGGAACAGCACTGAACACCCTTCTTCCATATAGAACCATGGATTTTCACATGCTTTTGAAATTAGCACATTTTTAAAAAAAGAATATAAATAAAACATTTCATAGTATCGTTAGTTCTCCATAAACATACCCATAGGAGTCAACAGTTTGTGCTAGAAAAGTGCCCCAATGCCTTAGTTGTTGTTCTGAATAAAGGTAAATAGACAAAACCTGGATTTTTATATCCCAGAGCTTTACATTGAATAAATTGTCAGCTCAGATTCCTGTTTGCATACTACAAATAAAGAAAATTGTACTATGGTTCACTCCAATTCAAAGAATTTTTTCTGCTTTTGCTCACAGGCAAAAAAAAAAGCAAAAAACCCAAACCCAAAACCTGTAAAATATGACCCCAACATTTTAAGAGTACAATAGGTTTGGGGTGTTTTTTTCTCTGTGCATCTGTTAAAAAGTTTCCAGAAAACAAACCATCTATCTCTGCAAGCAATCAATCCCTGTGGAAGATTCAATCTTCTTATTCACTGTTACAATAGCCTGGAGCAGATTCTGAAATTACTATGTATTTTTAAGATTGGCATAGAAAGATGGATTTTGCCCAATCTGAGTTCTTCTGTTAACATCAGCTCTAGCTAACTAATTGCAGTCTGCTGCCATGAAATCTTGCACATAAAGGAATATTGTCTATGTATATATCTTCTTTCCCTTTAAAAGCCTTTTTACAGCTACTATGTGTGGCTGCCAATTCTTAAATCTATGGTCCCATCTGTGATTATCTTTTCTTTTCTTTTTTTCAGTTACAATGGCCCCAACTATTATCTTTCTTCAAGGAATTTTTTGTGAGAGAGATGTTTTATATAAATAAAAGATTAAGATCCACTACGGGTAGTCCAGGAATGAAATCCAGCAGGTTCTGACAGGTTCTGGAGAACTGGTAGTGGAAATTTTGAGTAGTTTGGAAAACCGGCAAATACCACCTCTGGCTGGTTCCAGAGTAAGGTGGGAATGGAGATTTTGCCATATCTTTCCCCTGGAGTGGGGTGGGAATGGAGATTTTGCAGTATCCTTCCCCTACCATGCCCACCAAGCTGCGCCCACCAAGCCACACCATGCCCACCAAGCCACACCCACAGAACCGGTAAAAAAATTTGAATTTCACCACTGGGGTAGTCCTTGACTTATGACTACAATTGAGACTGGAATTTCCATTGTAAATCATTACAGTCATAAATCAAGCCAGACACAATTTGATAATGGTGATTTAGCAAATCATATGGTCTTTAAACCCAACTTCCCCAGTGGGTGTGTTTTTTGCCAGAAATTGACACGGTTGCTAAAAGATGCTGAAACTGGTTGTAAATATGACTCAGTTGCCAAGCACCCAAATTGCAATCGTATGATTGTTGGGATGGTGCATTGACCATAAATGCAAATACAGAATGCAAGTTACTTTTTCCAAGACTGTCATAAATTTGAACTATCATTAAATGAATGTTTGTAAGTTGAGGACTATCTGTATTAGATCGGAGCTCCAAAAATCCAAACAACTAAAATGACAAGTACAAAAAAATGGAAAGAGGGACACACAACTAAGGCAGAATATCAGCAGGTAGCCAGAATCTGCAAAGACAAAGTCAAGAAAGCAAAGGCTCAGAATGAACAAAGACTTGCAACAAATGTCAAAGATAATAATAAAGATAATATTAAATACTGGTTCTCCGAACTACTCAAAATTTCTGCTACTGGTTCTCCAGAACTGGTCAGAACCTGTTGAATACCATCTCTGGTCTGCAGTACTGCACTCTAACCATGGCTCATAATGGCACAGCAATGTTTGGTTTATGTTAAGTTGACCTAATAACCTATTCTCTTATTGTTTCTGTGAACAGGAAAGGAATTTGTTCATATTTAATTGTTCTTTCTCCTTTTTCAGAACAGAATAATAGAGTTGGAAGGGACCTTGGAGCAATAGTGGGATTCAAATCCCGGCACTACTGGTTTGCTATTCGGAGTGCGCAGGCACGCACGCTCACAGAGTGTTTTTGATGACGTCTGGGCAGAGCCTCCTGCTGCCACCACTACTGGTTTGCCCAAACTGAGGCAAACTGGTAGCAATCCACCCCTGCCTTGGAGATCTTCTAATCCAGGGGTTCCCAACCTTTCGGACCTCGGGGACCACTAAATTCATAATTTTAAATCTCGCGGACCACTAATATGATCTGCTTAATGAGCAGCTGAGTGGGCGTGGCTAGGTGGTCATGTGACTGGGTGGGCGTGGCCAACTTGATGTCACTTGCGTGGAGGGGCGCCTCGCCAGCCACTCCTCGCCTGCCCGCGGAAGGGTTGGAAGAAGGAAACAGTTGGGTTAAGCAGCCATCACAAGAAAGAGTTGTCAAAACAGCTGTTCAAATTGGATCTGACCAAGAAGGAGGCTCAGCAGAAGCACTTCCCTGAGGACTATGAGTATAGGCTTTCCAAGCAGAGGGAAGATCTGTGGGAGTGCAAAGCCAGGTACTGGCATCTGGAGGCTCAGTGGGCTGAGATGGTCAGCCAGTTCCAAGCCATGATGCTGTCTCACTGGAATGAGGTCCTCCAGTTCTTTGCCAGCAGTGGCGCTTCCCTCCAGCCTTCACACAAAGCCCTGCACCAGGAGGTCAAAGCAGACCCCACGTCGGAATTTCTGCCCCCCTCCGCCCCACACAAAAAGACCCCAAAGGGGGAGGCTCTCTGCAGCAACATATCCCACCCAGAGGCCGTAGTTTGGGGACCCCTGATTTAGTGCAATATAAAAAATGCAAATAATTTTTCTGCGGACCACCAAAATTTTCTCGCGGATCACCAGTGGTCCATGGATCACCAGTTGGTGACCACTGTGTCAGCCTAATATGGCTTCCAAAGCTGACATGCTGTACTACAGCTCAAGCAGGAGACTCTATGCCAGTGATGGCTAACCTTTTTGCCATCGCGTGCCAAAAACGGGGGGAGCACAGTGGGGTCACACGCACACATGCCCACATCCATAATTCTATGTGCCCTGCCTCCCCCCATGCTCCCCCCATTTTTGGCACGCGATGACACAGTGAGCCCGGTAGGCCTGTTTTTTGCTCTCCCCAGGCTCCAGAGCCTTTCTAGGAGCCTGGGGAGGGTGAAAACGGCCTTCCCCACCCCCCTGGAGGCCCTTCAGAGGCCAGAAACAGTGTGTTTTCTGACTTCTGGTGGATCCAGAAGGCCCAAAAATCAGCTGGCCAGTGCACGCATGCATGCTGAAGCTGAGCTTGCGTGCCCACCAATATGGCTCCACGTGCCACCTGTGGCACCCGTGCCATAGGTTTGCCATCACGGCTCTATGCCATTTCAGACAAACTGCCATCCAGTCTCTTCATAAAAGCCTCCAGTGATGGAGCATCAATCACCCATTTCCTTTTAAAACTTATTATAAGGTGTCCTAAAGCAAGACCTATTTTTTTTCATTGTAATGGGTTTTATCCATTATTTCTACAGACATTTGGCTGTAAATATGTTGGCAGTTTTACCCAGAAGAAAAAAGGGAAAGAAGCAGTTGTTGTACTTCAAAGAAAGGAACCAAGAAAAACAAAGTTTGAATATGAATTAGTATACAATGAGTTAGTATACAATGTCCTGCTGTTTATGTCACTTTGATTAAAGTCACCTAATCAATATTTCTCAGCTTTTAAGGTTTTTTTCTTTGTGATGACCTGCAAATTGCTTATAGAAATAGTTCAGAAAAATTAAATTGTCCTCAATTCCTAATTTCTAATTTAAGACAAGAAAGAAATGGAAAAATGACGTTAAGTAAAATGTCTGTAGGAAAATTAGTACCTGTAATGGTTTTATTGCTTTCATTTAACTTGTTAATAAAGCAGTCTTCTTTGGATAAATAAATACTTTCCTGGTTTATACTTTATGAAGGTGCAGAGAGTAATGACATATTTGCACAAAACAAAGGTTTCCTGAATTAATTTGCTTAATATCAATTTAAAACAGCTTAATTTTTATCTTTATGATTATTTACAAAAAAGCAGCATTAATTAACTTCTTAGCTCTGTCTTCTACAAGCAATTCTGCATAATCACAGTAATGAGATTTTTATGCAACTTTTGCATTCAGTGACATATAAGCTTTCTTCAGGCTGCCTCTGCCCTGCTTAAACACCTCATGAAGAAACTGGGTCATATACTAGTTCTGTGCAGAATAACTAAGGATAAGAATAAGCTAATAAGAAGAATAAGAATAAGCTAAGGAGAACTAAGGCAGAATATCAGCATATAGCCCAAACCTGCAAAGACAAAGTCAAGAAAGATAAGGCTCAGAATGTACTAAGACTTGCAACAAATGTCAAAAGTTATTTTTAAAAAAGCTTCTTTCAACGTGTAAAAAAACAGGAAAAAATGATTGATTCATTAATGGGAGAAAACAGCAAGGAGGTGACAAGCAGCAGAAAGAAAGTGGAACTGTTTAATGCATTCTTTGCATCTGTGTTTAAGGTAAAGGTTTTCTCTGTCTAGTGGTTTCCAGCTCTAGGGGGCAGCACTCATCTCCGTTTCTTGGCTGAGGCAGCCAGGTTTGTCCAAAGACACTTTCTATGATCATGTGGCCAGTATGGCTATATGCCCAGCAGTCTGAAAGCAGACTTTTGTGAGGAAATAGCTTAGGTACCACTTCGGTGGGCAACTTAATGGGAACATAAAAGGAGCCCACAGCTGGGTCTACCCTGGGCAACAGTGAAGTCAACGTTGAATCTTTTCAACCCAGAAGTGTTTTGGTGTTCCTCACAGGAATGTAGTAATACCATATGTTTTGAACAGAAAGTGTATCTCCAGAGCTTTGTAACTCATATCTTTCCACTCTGGAATGCTGGGAAAGTCTTGACTCTGAACTCTGGGAAATAGAGTGTCATCAAGGCACAACAAATTCTGGTGGATACAACAAAGTCATCCAGACAGATAGACATGATAAAAAAATGCACTAAAAAAAGCATTCACTTAACTTAAGGACCAAAAAAACCCACTTTGGTTAGTTTCCAAAATCCCAGTAGATTAATGGCCATACAACATTTTGGGAGGTCCTTGGTTTACAACCATTTGTTTAATAACCCCTTGAAGTTACAACAGCACTGGAAAAAGTAATTTAAAAGTAATTTATATCCAGTAAACACACTTGCAATCATTGCAGCATCTCCATGGGTTATGTGATCAAAATTCGCAAATTTGGCAACTGGCATGTATTTACGATGATTGCAATGTCACAGGGTCAAATAATTGCCATATAATTGATCTCCTGACAAGCAAAGTCAATGGGGAAAGACAAATTCGCTAAATAACCACAAGATTCACTTAACAACTGCAGTTATTCACTTAACAAATACCTTGCTTAGCGATGGAAATTCTGGTCCCAGTTGTGATTCTAAGTCAAGGACTACCTATATTAAATAAATTCATTATTTTTTCTTCATATAATTGTACTTTCCTGCTCCTTGACTAATGATGTCAAGAAACAATGAAACATTATCATAGATATTATAGCTGGTTATCCTGCATCCTATAACTCATCTTTGTGATGAATTATATGCCTTGGGAATACAGAAAAATATTTAGGTTGAAATAAGGGCTACTAGGGAAGGGATTATTGAGTCTAGAGAAGAGAGGGACATATGAGAAAATAACTCTAAGTTGATGATAGATAGATTAGATAGATAGATAGATAGATAGATAGATAGATAGATAGATAGATAGATAGACAGACAGACAGACAGACAGACAGACAGACAGACAGACAGACAGACTCACAATATACTTTGTTCAGAAATTACTTTGGGAGGCTCTCAAAATTTTGTTAGCATTAAAGGTCTTTCCAGAAATCTAGGTGGTTCTGGTTTCCTGAGCTTGATAACCCACAGGGCTTGAGTGTACTGAAGTCAAAACACATAGTGTGTGCCATAAACACTGTGATGCACATTCCCAGTCATCAGTTTAATATTAAACAAATAAACATTTATTGGCCTGGTTCTGCCATAAGATATCATTAAAATGCACATCTGCTGGAAATAGCATTAACATGTCTAAACCAAGCTTAGTGAAGAGCTCAGATCCTAATAAAAAATATATTTCCCTTTAAGTAATAAACGCAGGAAGTATTAGAGCAGCCACACAATTCACTTTAACTTCTGAACTTGTGGATATCTAAATATACTATGGAAATCAACTGGAATGTAGCAGCAAAACAAAACTAGAAATTCTTGGAGAATAGTAAAATAATAGAATTTTTTTTTAAAAAAAATATTTTTTTTGTAATTTTGTTGCCTGACAACAAACATTTCTTTACTATATCAGGTCTGTTCAACACTAAATATCATCCTTGTTTACTACATTTTGCTTGCAAATTGGCAGCAATTGCAGTTTTCTAAGATTTGAATATAAGATGATAATAATTTTATTAAATTGATTATGGTGCAATCAATTTAGGAAACTAAATTCAGGGTACTCTGAGCAGCTTACAATAACCAAATATATTGTTAAAAATAGTTTTAAACAGCAAAAAACAAAACATGGCATCCCCAATTGAAAACAACTATATCAATAAAATCACGATAGATATTCCTTAGATACATTATCAGCAGGGTCTTCTGGAACCCCAGGATAATGGATACTACTGTATATGTATCTTTGAGACAATGCTGTTCCAAAGGACAGGGATAGCAATAGAGAAAACATTCTTACTAGTTCCCCAAGGTGACAACATTTGGAGTTGGAGTGCACTCAACCTGCTGGAACATACTGGGTAATCATAAACAACTAGAGATAAGCAATACCTTGAAGAACCAACACTTTGAATTGTACAAAGTGAAACAAGAACAGGGAGGATCCTTGGGTACCCCAAAAGTTAGATGGACTGCAATAAAACTAAGAAAGAATAATACACACAAAAAAAAATAGTTTACCATCACACCCATTGATGAGTTTGCCATAAACACAACATGTAGTACTCCATATTTTCATTAATAGGCAGATACCTCCCTCATTTATTATGATATAAGAGGGGGGTGGGGAAGGAAAGCACAATCTATTGTGCTATCACCTATCTCAATAAAAAAGATTAGCTCTTTCATTGGAGTCATTTTCTGAGCTGGTTTATTTCGTAGGGCTGACAATAGGAGGCCACATCAGGAAGCAGATTCATCACAAATACCCTGTTTCCCCGAAAATAAGACCCAACCTGAAAATAAGTCCTAGAATGATTTTTCAGGATAAGCTCTACTCCCAAAATAAGCCTCAGTTAAGATTGTCAGCCAGTTGGGTGCATTTAGTACCATATTTTCCTCAAAATAAGACCTAACCAGAAAATAAGCCCTAATGCGTCTTTTGGAGCAAAAATTAATATAAGACCCGGTCTTATTTCTGGGGAAACATGAGTAGTAGAATTCTACTTGAACTCTCAGTCTGGCTCAGCATTCTATAGAGTTTTTTTTGAGAGGGGACATTCTCAACATTCTATCCTCAACATGGGATGAGAAATTTCATAAAATCCCATTTAATGAAAAAAATTGTGCCTGTAGCCAGAATGACCTTAGTGCATGAGTTTCTTTGCTGCCCCTTCTATGAAAACGTATACACTAGTATGGCCATACCATTTGTGCTAGTAGAGATGAATTTTTCAAGGAATAAGAGGTGATTTTTTAAAAATCTAGTCAGAGACAACCCATTACAACCCAGTAGCCAAGTTCTTACCAACAGCTATTGCTATAAGATGACAATTAATTAATTCTTTAGGCTTATGTTTATTTACTTTCTTTTGCTTTGTTTTATTTCCTTTTTTTTTGTTTGCTTCCTATACATTTAAATTTTAACTGGCAAGTCTATACTGTATGCTGGTTTTACTGCTCTTATTATATTTCAGCCTGCTTTTATGTGTTGTTTTAGTGTTGTAGCTACTGTGCAGGTCACTGAGCATATATAAACCCAATTAAAATTACTTTGTAGATATAGACTATGGTATCAGAAACTTGAAAGCCTGACAGTGTTTTCCCTTCCCTTTAAACTAGAGTCAATTTAATTTCTTTTCCCAAATTTCTTTTTTTTTCTTCTTGGACTTAAATCATGTTTTTCTAATGGTTGGATTTCTTATCCAAGGTTACCTCTGTCATCTTTCTTTACAGTAGAAAATCTGGGCTCTATGACAGGGGTATTAAAAAAAATCCATTTCAGATTTCTTTAAAACTGAAATCCATGATCTGCCAATCACAGGATAGAATAGAATAGAATTTTTTATTGGCCAAGTGTGATTGGACACACAAGGAATTTGTCTTGGTGCATACACTCTCAGTGTACATAAAAGAAAAGCTACATTCATCAAGATACTGACTATAGCAGTGAAAAGAATCCATTTGTTTGGATGGAAGAAATTCAAACCAAATAGCATAGACTAAAATTGCATTTAAAACCAGGTCATTTGGTGGATGGTTACACATGTATGCATTGATTAGAGCTACTTATAATTTAAATCCGGAATGGATAGCCCTGGAACTCCTTTGGGGTTTCCTGAGCCTCAATAAATTTTACTTCTTAAATTTGGTAGCTAGTAAGTGGAAAGAATAATATCTTCCTGGTTTTCAGCATATAACAAACAAACCCCATTAGCCACAATCAACATCTAAAACTTCAAACCTGCTCTAAGGACACCCAAAATCCTGGATATCCTAAATCTACCCCTATATAATGCATATTTGGCTTATGGCTTTCCTATTGTGAAATGCTCACAACTTTAAAATGTGGCTAAATTGGTAGGAGAAGAGAAGAGGAGGGGGAAAAAAGGAGGGGGAATATAAAGGCAAGTCTTTATGGATGAAGGGCATGATTGTAAAATGGTAGCTAGAATTCCAGAAATGTGATCATGCAGTGAGTTAATTAACCAAACAAATACTGAAAAATAAAAAACAATTATTTAAAAATGCAGCTGGTAGATGTCTGAGATGAGCAACAGAATCGTTTTCTGAAACACTGGCTTCATCTTCATTATAGGTTTAAGCTATCTATTAATAAGCTACCTACAGACACGTCACCTCTTGGACATTCTTTTCCCTTTCTGTCTTATTTCTTCTGTGTAAGCAATTAGCAAATGCGTGGAAAGAGGCTTTGTAAATAACGAGAAGCTCTTAGTCTAACTGCTCTGAGGAAGAAGTGTGGAATGGTGATCATATTAATGAGGTTGTATTCAGTCTGCAAATAATGTTTCTAGGTTTTGAGGTATTGTGCATTAGTTGAAAAATAAGAAAACAACAAACTTTGAAAAGAAAAAGGATATCTTTATTATTCAGATGCTTGGGAGATTAGCAAAACTTGTTAACAATCAAACATATGAAAGTATCACAAAACAGAGCGCAGTAATCTCCAGGCGTTGGCAAGTGTACACAAGGCTCCACAGATTCAACACTTGTTCCCGACAAATGCCCCTCCCACCAGCACCTCCTTACATCTCAGTCCCCAAGTGTGCCTTGTGAAAGGGGGTGGAGCACTCTCCTCCCTCGTAGCTGGCTCAATCTGCGTTGATCTTACCGTCTCTCTTCCCACCTTGCCCTCAGATCAGGAGAGGGTAGTCCTTGCTCTTCTCCTGAGCTCTCCCTGTCTGCAGGCCTTGTTAATTCTGAAAGCCTGACTCTGCCGTTCCTTAGTTTCCTCCAAGGCCAACGGAGTCGGCCTCTCCATCTCTGTAAGTTCTTGTTCCAGCTCATCTTCCCCCGCAGATTCAGAATCCGAGGGGAGCATGACAGCCCCTCAATGTGGCTTCTCTTGATTCCTGCTCCACTAAGTGAAGCTTCATCCCTGGAAGCTTTCAAGAAGAGACTTGACTGCCATCTGTCAGAAATGCTGTAGGGTTTCCTGCTTGGGCGGGGGGTGGTGGACTAGATGACCTACAAGGTCCCTTCCAACTCTGTTAATCTGTCTGTTAAACATGCTGTAGGATCCAATCTGGATCGGTCATCAGGGCCAGAGGTTTAGTCTGATGAGACTAAGAGAGGTGACAGAGAAGTTTCCTGAGGATAGGCTTCAGTACGAATTCAAAAGTTTGGAAGATTAAATTTCTGGTTCCGGTGACTGACCTAAATTGATCCTGCAACATTATCCTTGGACATGTATATTTGCCTTCATTCTCATCACATACTTTTAATAATGTAGTTAATTAAGTTTCCATTGGTGCAAATAACATATTCTTTAGAATAGAATAACAGAGTTGGAAGGGACCTTGGATTCTTCTAGTCCAACCCCCTGCTTAGGCAGGAAACCCTACATCACTTCAGACAAATGGTTAGCCAACCTCTTCTTTAAAACTTCCAGTGTTGGAGCATTCACAACTTCAGGAGGCAAGTTGTTCCACTGATTAATTGTTCTAACTGTTAGGAAATGTCTCCTTAGTTCTAAGTTGCTTCTCTCCTTGATTAGTTTTCATCTTTTGCTTCTTGTCCTACCCTCAGGTGCTTTTTTTTTTTTAATTTGATTTATATGCCGCCCTTCTCCGGAGACTCAGAGGGCGGCTTACAATACATTAAGCAATAGCCTTCATACTTTTATATATTTATACAAAGTCAGTTTATTGCCCCCACAAACTGGGTCCTCATTTAACCCATCTTAGAAAGGATGAAAGGCTGAGTCAACCTTGAGCCTGGTGAGATTCGAACTTACAGTAATTGCAGACAGCTGGTGTTGATCACTATGCTTTTAGTCTGCTGAGCTAAACCAGGCTCATGGACTTTGGACTCCCTCTTCTTTGTGGTAGCCCCTGAGATATTGGAACATTGCTATCATGTCTCCCCTAGTCCTTCTTTTCATTAAACTAGACATACCCAGTTCCTGCAACCATTCTTCATATGTTGTTCTTGATCAATGCTTTATGTACATTTTACTCAAATTCATCTGTCTGTATTTTTAAATATTTATTTCATATATCCATATTTTACAATTCTTCCAAAATTCAAAAAAAAAGTAGATGAGGATTCTTTCCTTCTATACTAATTGGAATAATCTTTGAAATGGATTAAGTTGAGATATAAGATTGGCCCAAGGCAAATCAGTGACTTCATAGCACTGCTTAGAAATGGGATCTTCCCATTCTTTGCCCATCCTGCAACATTGCTGGTTACTTTAACAGGTTATTGGTTAAAACAGTTTACTGGTTAAGACAGAGTGATAAAAACTACTCTTGCTATTGCTGTAATTATAGACTATGATTTGGGCTGTAAAATACTGGGCCTTAAATGATAGATGCTTCAATTACACTTAAAAGCTGAAGAATGAATACTTTATTGAACTGTTCCTAGTAAAAGAAGTTTAAATAGGATTTCGTAAATTTAGCTAGCAGTACAGAATGCAGAAGCCCTAATTCTTGTTCCTCAGAGGAAGAAGAAAATTTGAATGAGAAAATTTTGACTTATAAAAATGTAACTATACAGACCTTTTATGACATTATGCATTGCTGATCACTTAGAACATTTTAGCTTTCTCTCCAAAAACCATAGGGGGTTTTATCTGAATAATATTTTTCCTTCTTATTCTAGTTCTTTTTTTACCTTGGAGACTGAAGAAGTCTTCAACCCACTTTCATCCTGCTATAGGAAATGTCTGAATTCACAGTTCCATGATTTCACAATAACTGATCTATAACTATATGCAGCATTAAAGCACTCCACAATGGGATAACTTTATCATCTATCATAGCACCATAGCAAGCATATATAAAACACTTCTGATCCATAAATAATACCACTACCAAAGGTTTTCCAAGTTAAAATCTTGTTGAAATATTTGGGAGAAAGGTGGCATGTTAAATTCAGCAATATCTACACTGTTAAAATCCCAATGTGACCAACTTGTGGTTAGCATTAAATGAAACAAGTGACACCAGTGGTGGGTTGCTACCAGTTCTACCTGGATTGGCGAACTGGTAGCGGCGGTGGCAGGAGGCTCCGCCCACCCACACTGGATGCTTCTGCACATGCGCAAAAACATTGCACACAGGCGAGTGCATATACACGCATGAGCAAACCGGTACTGAGTGACACCTTATAGAATCCACTCAGCAATACTGAGGTTCCATCAATATTGGGCCCAGATGTTGGAACCAGAAGAATAGAGGAATAGGGCTGAAAGAATGCTGGATCCATCACCTTTTGTTCTTTTCCTAAGAATCATGAACATAAATATAGCCATGCTATAACGAAATAATTGAGAAGCAATGATTAAAGGACGGTTGGCTCTAGCATTCTCCCAGCCACTTCTGTTCCTCTGCCCTCAATAACAGGCCCCAGTGCCTTGGTTTGAGGATATTCCTTCAGAAACAGATATTAGATGAATGAGATTACAAATATTCGCATATTTGCAAGTCAAAACTGAATAAAAATGGCTATTTGGGTTATATTGCTATATTATTTTCACCTTTTAAATAATCTTCAGGTGCAACAAATTAACTTAAAAGTGGCACACAAGAAAGCTAAGTTGACCACTCACATCTTCTCCAATGGGTCACTCAGTCCTTAGTGAAGTATTGGAGTGTAGGGATGGTCTTTGTTGATATCTTGCAAAGTGGCTATCAATAGTGAGGAGAACTCAGACCAAGATATCTGAATGCCTTTTTCTTTCTTCCATTGAATCATGTCTGATTCTTGGAAATTGCCTAGATAAATTCCTTGAGTTTCCTTGGCAAGGTTTTTGAATCTGAATGCCTACTAGGTCCCAAATTCTTCATTCTCAGAAGGTTTTCCTTAGAGCAAGTGTAGATGAAATTGTTCTACAGTGCAAGATGGAGATATCTGGCTACATACCCACAATATCTAATTCTAAAAAATTTCTTGGGACAAGATATGGAGAGGAAAGCCCCAGCAGAAACACTAGAAGGGCCTTTTACTTTAGGCACTAAATTATTTTGGATTATTGCTTAGCCGTTGTTGTATTTTATTTAACATTTATCTTAATTTTATCTTAAACTCATTTCCACAACATAGAATTTAAAAGGCTATTTTTAATGGGCCATTTTGATCAATGGCAATGTACTATATAAAAGTTAGGTAGCATTTATCTTAATCAAGCATTTCAGCTCTTTGAAAAAGTTTGAAAACCATATGAATATGTGTGTAGCTAATTTGTGGTGAAGACTACACATATGCGTTCCAGTTTGTTTGTTTTAAGCAAAAAGATACTGGATTGTTTCTAGCAAACTAAGAAGACATTTGAGATAAGCTATAATAACTAGCCTGCTTCCCCAAAAATAAGACATCCCCTGATAATAAGCCCAGTCGTGCTTTTGAGTGCATGTGCTAAAGTAAGCCTCCCTCCAAAAATAAGCCCTCCCCAAAAATATTTAAACACAAAGCTGGAAATCAGGTAAGATGGCAAGAGGAGCCCCATCTCGCTCCACGTGCCCCAAAATAATAAGACCTCCCCAAAAATAAGGCCAAGAGCTTATTTAGGGGTTCAAAAAAAATATAAGACGGTCTTATTTTTGGAAAACACGGGTATGATAAAGTTGTCTTAAAGTTTTACAAAAATAAGGATGCAGTTTTGGTGTGGGAAGTAAAGCTAAGAAAGCATGAGTCTGTGGAATCCTCCAGTTACTTCTATGTATGCCTTCAACTTCTTTGCCAACATTCTTCTGTCTTTGTTTAAACTCCTTTGCTTAAATTCCTACTCAGAATCCCAACCTACCATGAAAGATTCAACTTGATTGCCCCAGCTTTCATTTATCACCTGAAATAAAATGACAGTTATGGCATAAATATAAACCCTTTTCACAATTGTGAATAATAAGAGGATTTCTACTCTAGCAATTTTATAGTGTCATCATCTATCTCTTTGGTGATATTCTACTAATATGGGTGAGCTTGTTACTGTTACTAAAAGGACTGGGTAAAACAATATAGTGCCATTGCATACTTTTGAGTTAGATTTTATAAGTTTGTTCCAAGAATTGGTAATTTAGAACTCTTAGATATCAGTGTGGCTATAGATGTACTCCTTGGCAACCTTCAGATCCCTATTTCTATCATCTGTCTGTCTGTCTGTCTGTCTGTCTGTCTGTCTGTCTGTCTGTCACAATTAAATAGAAAATTGTGTAGTGGGCAAGTATTAAATTATAAAAAATAACTTTACTCCCCAGAATGGCCATCACCCCCAAAAGTTTCCCATTGCTTGATTAATGGGACCCAAGGCAAACTGACTCAGTGTAGGCAGAACCCATGGGAAACCTTAAATAACTAGGGCCAGCTTTCATTCCCACAGGTGGTTTTTTTTTTTTTTCTGGAAGAATGCAACCATGTGAAGGACTTTTCTCCATTTCTTTTAAACAATACTAAATTTCTTTTTTTGCCATTTTTGTACTGTTTCTTTACTGTGTGTCATGTTATATAAATAGTCCTAGAACAGCAACAATAGCAAGATGATTTATTGAAGTAATAAGCAAGTATAAAACACATGCAAGTGTCCTCTAGAGTAAGGTGGGGTATACTGTGGAAGGAGACACTAGTACCCTGAGAACAACTTGGCATGATATTATTAGTACAAATTACAACAGGAAATGTTTTGAGAGAGCCCCAAAGGGTTTCAACTGATATGGAGTATGCATGACTCATTGAATTATTTCTTCCTTGGAAATAGCTTCTGGCAATAGAACAAAATGTGTGTAATCATCTGGAATCAATGAAATGTACCTAAAGTGTTTAAGTCAATGGCTTGATGCCCTCTAGATGTGTTGACGCAATAGCTTGCTGAAGTGAGGAGAATTGTAGGGACAGACAGCAGGCACCACTCACCTACTTCAATACGATTGCCAGAAAGGGAAGAGGTCTCACGATGACTTGAATGGCTTTCAACCATCACAATAATTAATCGCAAAGATGGGTGGACAACTTAGAAGCAGAATTCAGTTACACACATACGCCATGTTTTTGCAGGCCTCTAAAATTCCCCAAGAATTTGAGCTCTGAATAACCCAAAGTACCATTTTTATTTTGAAAAAGAAAAGATGTTAGCATATCTACTTAACTAAAAACAAAAACCCACCTCCAAAGATCTGCCCACTCTTGTAAAATCACCATGTCACCTCTTTATCCTTTGTACCCTCAGCTGCTGAAAAAACTATAAAAGAAAGTGAGACATCCAGGCCCAGAGGGTTGTTTTCCCATGCTTTGAATAGAAATAACTAAGTGGCATTGTCTTGTAGTAGCCAAGATCTCTCACCTATCTTGAAACTCAGAATTATCTGATTTTGCATTAATTGTATGCTAACATGCAGTGCCAACTCAAGAGTATATAGAACCTCTTGGTCACATTGATTGATGGTGACACTTCCTGCCAGTGCAAAAGATATAGATAGATGATAGATAGATAGATAGATAGATAGATAGATAGATAGATAGATAGATAGATAGATAGACAGACAGACAGACATATAGATATAGATATAGATATAGATATAGATATAGATATAGATATAGA
>WNWU01013616.1:1836683-1854954 GCA_012654045.1 Ptyas mucosa
ATATAGATATAGATATAGATATAGATATAGATATAGATATAGATATATCTTTTTTCTTTTTCATAGGCTTTATGTGCAATTTCTTTCTAGCCAGGTTCTACCTACATAAGCTAAGATGTTCCTCAGCCCTGGTTCTGTGAAATCTCATTCACAACTTCTGGTCAATCTCATTCACTAAGACAGAAATGGACCTATCTGAGTCTCCCATAGACCAACACAGAGTTGCAGTAAAAGCCCAGAAGTTGTGAATGAGATTTCACAGAACCAGGGCTGAGGAACATCTTAGTTTACGTAGGTAGAACCTGGCTAGAAAGAAATTGCACATAAAGCCTACAAAAAAGAAAAAAGAAACATTGTACCTTTTACAGGGAGGATACTTGAAATAGGGTGTGTCTCACTGATGAAGTCTAATAAGACAGAAATGGATCTATCTGAGTCTCCCATAGGCCAACACAGAGTTGTAGTAAAAAGTCCAGAAGTTGTGAATGAGATTTCACAGAACCAGGGCTGAGGAACATCTTAGCTTACGTAGGTAGAACCTGGCTAGAAAGAAATTGCATATATCTATGTGTGTGTGTGTGTGTGTGTGTGTGTGTGTGTGTGTGTGTGTATGCATTTTTGGAATAGCCTTTGCTTTCAGAAAGAGCAGTAGTATCTTAGGCAAGTGCTTACTCAGCCTTAGTTAGCCTTTCTAACATAGCGAACGGCAAATAATAGTCAGTATTTTTCAGTTTTATCAGAGTTATCTGAAAGATATGGATTTTGAATACTAAGAAAATGTCTTCTTACATTTTCTGCTGTACAATGGCTAACATCTCCGGTAGCTGTAAGATTTTCTGACACTTCTGTCTTTAGCAAGACAACTTGACTTTATCTACAATACCAGAAACTTGCTTGTCCTCTTCCTGGACTAGGTTGAAAGCACTACCAAGATGCAAATTGGTTGTAAGATGTTTGCTGGCATTTAGCAACCTTTGAAAAATGAAGGTTACTGCAGAGTTCAATTATTTCCTAAAGAAAGAAGTCTGCTGATAACTGAGAAGGTATGCCTATTTCTCTCTGTAAAATATTAATACATATTTAGCCAATCATCTCAGACCTAGTGGCCTCAAGCCTTGTCCATACACATACAGAAGAAGTCAAGCAAAGGAAAAGTTTTAGTTAGTTATATGTTTGGAGGCTTAAGCTTTAGAAACCAATGAAATAAACGTTAATACCATAACTAGGGGTATATATACAAATGATGCATTTCCTATCCATTAGTACCTGATGTTGTGGTCCACTAGCAGCCTGCAGAGCTGGCAGCAAGTCAGACAGTGAGGAGGCTGGAGAGGAACATGGGCCAGTCCTAGAGTCTGGGGAAGGCTCAGACGAAGGCTCTGCATCAGAGGCAGAGATGGGGCCAGGGCCATCTGGGAGTTATGTGCTGACTCCAAGCCTCCAGAATCTGATGTCAGCAAGGCAGAGGAACAGGGGGAGCCTGTTCCCAGGGCGCACATGTGCAGAGCTGCCAGAAGGCAAGAACAGTTAAGAAAAAAGGGGTGACTCAGGAATAAGGCTTGGAGATGATTGGCTCCTCCCATAAGACATAAAGGAGGAGCAAAGGCACGTGAGCCTTTGCAGGAAGCAACTTTGTTCATGCTGGTCGGTGTAAATTCTGAAGCTCTGTTTTGACTCTGTGCTCTGTGTGGCCTTGCAAAGCTAATTGCCAATTAAGTCTTTGGCAACATGTCAAGGGATATAAAGGTGGGTGCTTATCAGCCTTATCCCGAAGGACTGTGACAGATTTCTGTTGGATTCTTTATCAACTCTTTGAGACTCATTACAGGCTGGGAATATACAATAATTCACAGCCGTTGAAATAGAAAGAAGGTTTTTGGGACTAATCATGTGATTTTACCATCTCAGGAAGCCTAGGTAAGAACACCTGATTTGTTGAACAGATTTCTCCTCCTTTCTTTTTCTACATACGTGATCCAGTATATACATTGAACTGGAAACCTGCAGAAACCTTACAAGCCAATATTCAAAGTGATGGTATTTTTATTTCTCGTTAGCAAAGCTGATTGGGAGAAGCTCATAACCCATTGTTTCATTATTTAGATTTTATTGTAGACTGTTATTTAAGAAGCTGGGAGTTAAGCAGTCATGTAATGGGGAATAGAGAGAGAATGAGTATGGCTAGATTGGTACAAAGCAAAGTTCATTAACCTTAGTATGCCATACTTGAACTAGCCCATTATCTCCAGATAGAAGAACATGATGTACAAGATCTTGTACTTTTATTTTGATTGGAACATAGTATGCAGCCACATGAACATTCAGCAGAAAAATAGACACTATCTTTTTGATATTAGTTGATCCTGTTGGAGTACAATCAATTCCTACATAATACTCATGTTAGTTTCTCTTACATACTTATTTTTGGGGAGCTTTAATTTCATTTTGTCCAATGGATACATCATATCCATATATGTGTATATGTAATATCCTTTGCATTTGATGTAAACTTTGCCTAAGTTACATATTTTAGAGTTTTGCCTACCATATGCATATGCACTTTTTCCTAGCAATGTATTCTTGTATGCTAGGTTTCCTAGAGCTGAAGAAGCTTCTTGGATGAGAAGTGAAATGTCTTCAAAGAAAAAACAAGGAAGTTGCTCCTGAAAAAGCACCTTTGGGACAGCCATGACCTGGATGACTGAGCATTGCTATAGATTTTTAGTTATCCAATTTGGGATGAACACCCTTTGAATGGGGTGGGAATATGAACGGATTTCCAGAGAAAAAAAATTGCAGACTACAGGAACCATCAGCATTGCTCAGGTGACCCTGATGATACAGATAAACCTTCAAGTGCTTCAATGACCTTCTGAAAGGATGCAAATGACCAGCTGTCTGCAAGGAATATAAATCCTTTCATTCCCCACCATCCAGTCAGAGCTGAAGAAGCATCTTGGATGAGAAGCAAAATGTCTTCAAAAAAAAACCCAAGAAAGTCCAGTTGCTGCCTGAAAAGCACATTTGGGACTAGGTTTCCTATATTTGTTGTTATACACATATGAATGAAATATATTCATTGTTGCACAATCTTTGGATAATGTTGACGTGCAGATTTCAACAGGTAGCTTAATTTTTCTTTAATCTTGCAAAAGTTTTAGTTCACATACTGTTGGAAGAAATATCCTTCTGAGTTCTGCTCCAAGTGGGGAAAAAGACACTGGAAACATAGAGGCTGCTTGGAAAGGTGGTTTAATGGTGGACAGGATTACATGGCTTGAGTTCCTGAACAGAAAAAGGACAGATACAGCAAATCTCCAGGTTTTATGCTCTCTCTGGCTTTGAATTTCCTGGGCCCCCAAAAGAGTATCCTGATTGGTTGTCAGACTCCCAGGGGGTGGGGGTCTTAGCTAGCCTTGCTGGCTGATGTAATCTTCCCAGGTGCCGTGTGGTGAGTTTCTGTCTTAGATGGGTCCCATTGTTTAGCAGATGAGGTCCATTGACAAAGATTGAGTTTCTGTCTCTGGCCTGTTAACAAAAGAGTGGGGGCAGGAAAGTGGGAGCTGCTTTGTCTTTAAAACATGTTTTTCCATTTCTCATCCAGGGAAACATAATATTCTGCCTTTTTAATATTTCCCAAAATATTTCATTCTTCTAGGAAAGAGGTGGGTGCTAACTTCCTACAGTACTACTGAAAATCTTTCTACCTGTTAACTGGTCTCAAAATATATGTTTTTTCAATGCTTCTAAATGACCCAGAGATACTGTGCAACTGTTGGAGTAACGTATGATTATCCTTGTTACTATTCTTGTTCTTATAGCATTTCCTTGGAATTTCTACCTATATATGCATTGCTAATGGATAAAATTAGTAGAATGAGTTAATTTAAAAAAAATTAGATTGTTTAATTAAGTATCATAGTAAACTTAGAGTGTTTTGTATATATCCCTTTAAATCAGTTATTCCAATAACTCAGCAATTTGGATTGCACATCCATTCTCCATTTCTTAATTTCAAATAAAGGATAAATGGGAAAAAAATGAGGTTATGAAAAATTCAGAAGGCTTTATTTTCAGAATAAAATAGAGGCTGTTGCTTGCCTTTGGAATGAATACTATCTATCAAGTGAAAAAGATTTCACGTCAGTAGGAACAGAAGACTTTAGCTATCATTCTCAACAGAAATATTGTTGAGAATGATAGCAGCTGACCTGTAGTTAATGAAATGAATGAAAATTGTAAAAAAGGAAGAATATTTCTTCCTATAGAAGTTCAGAAATCACATTAAAATGTTATTTTAATTAATCTTTGATTATATGATGAATTCAGCATTGTTGAAAATTAGTGCTTCACTTGACCAAAGTCACACTAATGCCATTTTAAAGAGGAAATTCATATTTCACTGTTACAGATAAACAAGTTGGATAGTCAGTGGGTATATAGGAATATGATTAATCATGCTGATATAATAATGGAATGATTGTATTTTACCAATTAGTGAAAGCCAAAGTATTCATTGTCTTAAAATGAGACTTGGTGGCGCAGTGCTTAGAATGCAGTATTGCAGGCAAATACTGCACTCTGCCCACAGCCTGGAATTCGATCTGACAGGGCTTAAGGTTGACTCAGGCTTCCATCCTTCTGAGGTCAGTAAAATGAGGATCCATATTGTTGGGGGCAATATGCTTACATTGTAAACCAGGGAGTGATGTAAAGTGCTATTAAGTGCTATTAGGTGTTTTTTTTTTATTGAAAAAGTTTTAAAAGTTTTACATACATTTTCTCCCCCCCTCCCCAACCACCCCCCCGACTTCCCAGAGCAAGTACAAAATAAAATACAGCTTAAATTCTCTAAATTAAATTCCATTTCACACTTATTATAATCATGATCATTAAACAAATAGATAAAAGGAAAGCAAGTCTTTTTTCTCCTTATTCCATCTAATTCAACAAAATTATCTCCATTTATAATTACAGCAATTAAAACAATTAAGTATTATCTAATCAAACCTATCATTACTCAATTTGGCTAATTGTTACTTAACAAATTATTAGGTCTATACAATTTAACAAAATATTTTATAACTTCTTTCATTTAAAACAAAACAATAACAACAACAACAACAAAAAAAAAAAGGAAACCCTCACTCAAAAAACCCCAGATTTAAAAAAAAATTACTATATAAACTCTTCCGTCCTTCACTTTTAAACCATCAAGGTCCAATTATAATTAAAACACTTAATAAGAAATAATATTAACAATAATTTTTAATTAATAATCAAACCTCTTATATCAATACATATTAACAAATCAACTAAGAACATCATTTAAGAACTTTATCAATCATTTAAATTCTTCATACTAGATTGAACCAATTGGTAATCTTCTTGTCTTCACATCTTCCAACAGCATATAAGATATCTTCATTTACGTCTACCCACCTAAATAAAAATTGCTTCTGTATATAAAAAAAAAGCCCCCCGAGTGACTTTGTAATTGTAATTATATTTGAAATGATATCCATCAAATCCAGTCAAAAATTAGATTAATAAATTCATCAGACATATTAGGGAAATCACCAGATCAACTGCAATTGCCCTAGGTCCATAGTCCTTTTGCCTTATATTCATTACCATCAAGCAGGAAACTTCAATTTGCTATATTCAATAGAACTTCTGCGATTGCAATTAAGTCCAAATTTGTTACAGTCCTTAATAAAATAATCCAAATCATTCAAGTCAGGGCATATTTCACAACCCAATACACCAGCATGCTGTGATCTGTTTATTCTTCTCAAATATTCCAATACAGCTGTAGGTTGCCTCCTCATCGTCACTCATCGCTTAGTTAACTGGCATTAAACTGCTGTCTGTTTTTTTTTCTTTTTCCAAAAAATTCAAAATCTTTAAACAGTTAAACAATACTTTTTAAGGACCATCATCTCATCAAGCAGGGTTATTTTCCATTTCTCCAGTCTTTCTTCTTTTCCTTTTTACGAACTTTCTTCTTAACTTTGATCCCTCTGCCTTTTTTAGCTCCAGTAAAATTTTGCGGTTTTTGGGATTGCATATTATAAAATTTTTGCAGAAATGTAGCTTCTTCTGGAAACAACTCTTTAAGTGCAGATTGAGTTTTATAAAAAAAAATTCGTGGAACCAAAATTTCATCAGCTTCCAACACTTCTTGCTCCTTATTTTGCACAGCATTCATCTTTCTCTCCTCAGTAAAATCTGCTATAATCTGTTGTTGTTTTTTTGCATCTCCCAACTCTTCATTCAATCCCCCACTGCTAGATTGCAACTCAGTATTTCCATGTATTTCATTGTTTCCAGCTTGAGAAGCTTGAAATATAGTATCAATTCTTTTCAATAAAGCAGAGGTAATTGAACTCAAAGCTTCCTCAAAATCAGACCATTGAGGGTTAAATAACCCTCCTTTGCTTTCTTTGCTTTCAAAAAGCCCAGCCATCTTGCCCCCCTTCTTCCTTCCCTTCCAGAAGGACAGAAAAAAAAGGGGAAGAAAAAAGAAAAAAAGAGTTTCAAGAAGAAAAAAAAAGGGATCCTTTACAATTTGTAATTTGTATTGCTGCTTCAATTATTATTATTCCTTTCTTGTTACATCCACTTTTCAAAAAGGAGTTTTACGTTTCAAACAGGGGCTTGTCAATAATTACTTTTAGCTTTCACTTCTTCACACCCCGTTAAAACTCAAACGCCATCTTGCTTTCACTTTCAGCTTAGGAAGAATCTTTTAAAGAAAGTAAATCTTTGGAGTTAAAAGGAAAAAAAAATACTTGCTGTTTCATTCATACTGCTTGTGCTCCGCCAGCTTGATTCAAAGAATATCTGTTTAAAGTTGGTGCTGGGATGGTAACGACATCTAGCTCTGCAAAGCAGAGGCATCCAGGGTCCGGAGTACTGACAGGCTTAGCGGGGAGCTCTCATCTTCAAGCGCCAGATTATGGGTGAAATCTGGCACTTTCAGGGAGCTCTACCCCACCCGTCTACTCACTTTCCCCCCTCATACCAGGGGGAAAGTTTTCAAACCACAAAACAGCCGATAGTCGCTGTTCTTGCAGTTCTACGAAGCCCTGGGCTGGCGCTTCAAAAAGAAGCGTCCGGCGATGTCGCAGTCCCACCGGAAGTCCTATTAGGTGTTTTTTTTGTCAAGGCAACCTGGTCTACCCAAATATGGGACGGAGCATATTGCTTCCACTTTTGCCTTTCAGCCCCAATCCAGGAGCCTTTGTGATGGCTCAATGGCTAAGATGCTGAGCTTGTCGATCAAAAGGTTGGAAATTCAGCAGTTTGAATCCCTAGTGCCGCGTAACGGGGAGCTACTGTTACTTGTCCCAGCTTCTGCTAACCTAGCAGTATGAAAGCACCTAAAAAATACAAGTAGAAAAATAGGGACCATCTTTGGTGTGAAGGTAACAGCGTTCCATGTGCCTTTGGCATTTAGTCATGCTGGCCACATAACCACGGAGATGTCTTCGGACAGCGCTGGCTCTTCAGCTTTGAAATGGAGATGAGCATGGCCCCCTAGAGTCGGGAATGACTAGCACACATGTGTGAGGGGAACCTTTCCCTTTCCCTTAATATACCATATACAAATAGAAACACACTGTTATAGATTAATCTTCAGAACAGTTAGAATGGGAAAAATGGGAGGAGGGAAATATTAAATATTTGCCACCTTGAGCGGCTGATAAAAATAATAAAGGCAGGATGCAAACAAAATAAATAAAAATGTTAGTAAAAATAGTCTAATCATTTTTTTAAAAAGATTGATTGTATAATGTACAGCAATAATTCAGATTTTCCATAGTTCTTTTTTTATAAATAAATGTGTCATACAATTGCAGGATATAGGCATGCAAAGTACAAATATCATGGGTTGACTTTGCAGTAATTACTTATCCATGCTTGAATGTATTCAAATATATTACCAAATCTTTTTTGAGTATATTGAAATGCCCGAGCCATCTCAGAGAAGACAAAATATCCATGATTATAAAATTGCAGGATTCCTATTAAAAATTCTCCTGCCCTCCAGAGGAAAGATGCCCTTTCATGTTATCAGGATTGTTCTGATTTAGCCTGGTGATTGTTTAGAAATATTGATCTGCTACATTTCAGTGAAAAAGGTCTTGGCACTAGGTTATCTTTTATTGGGGGAAAAACATGTTCACTGGAGTAATCTACTTTTATCTATAATACTCTACATTTGATGTGGAAAAATGCAGACCTTTCCTCCCACTTTCTCCAAAATAAATGATCCAGATCATATAACACATAAGCAGCTCTACAAGAACATATAGTTCAAAAAATGAGCAATTCCTTCAAATTCATCTTTAATAAATGAGAAAAAGGGCAGGGGAGACATCAAAATACTTAAGTTATTACTTAGTTGTGTTGGAAGAAATATCCTTCTGGGTTCAGTTCCAAGTGGGGAAAAAGACACTGGATTCATGGAAGTCGCTTGGAAAGGTTTATTGATGAACCTCACATGGCTTGAGTTCCTGAGCAGAAAAGGGCAGAGATGCTGAGAGTTTTGTGCCCTCTGTTGGGCTTTGAATTTGAGCTTGTATTCTGATTGGTTGT
The DNA here is from genome assembly GCA_012654045.1 of Ptyas mucosa. Taxonomy (NCBI): domain Eukaryota; kingdom Metazoa; phylum Chordata; class Lepidosauria; order Squamata; family Colubridae; genus Ptyas; species Ptyas mucosa. Next base: position 1,845,288 of record WNWU01013616.1, read on the forward strand.
CAGACTCCCATGGGGCCACGCAGGGGCAATTCTGAGGGCTGTCCTGAATCCCAAGCTTGGCTGAGCCTTACTGGGTGATGTAATCTCCCCAGGTGCCATGTGGTGAGTTCTGTTGCTAGATGGGCAGAGAGCTAATCCTATCTTTGTTATGTAGAATGGACTGGCTAAGGTCTTAATGGCCCATTGACAAATGGGGGGGGGGGGCTGAGTTTCTGTCTCCCTTTTAGGGGAAATATTTTGCCCTTTTAATATTTCGTAAAATATCTCATTTTCCTAGGAGAGGGGTGTGTGCTTACTTCCTACAGTTCCCAGTCAAAACAATTCATAAATAAGAACAAATGTTCTGGAACAATGTGATTTCTTTAACAAAAGCATTCAGTGTATATAAATATAACAACTTATCTACAAATGGGCAGCATTTGCATAGTCATGTTGACATAATCGTGGTTAAACCTGTTAATTTCTGTGAAACCTAAAGTATTTTGATACAGTTTCTCATCTTCATTTTTCTTCACCATCTGGTTGGTTGACTTGGGGGGGGGAGTTCCATAACTGGTGATTCTCGGGGTTTAAATTTTGAATAATCTGTTTTTGGTAGTGAAGGGAAACAATAATAAGGATATAATAAATAATACTAGAATAAGATATACTGGTATACTAGATTTTGTAACCATTAGGTTCCTGTAATACATATATGCCTTTATGATTGTATCTCCTGTAACAAACATATTCTGTTATTAGGCCTATGTAATGTATCTGGTATTTGTCAAACATATGCCCCTGCCATTTGACCTGAACCCATATCAATCTTCTTCCTGTTTTTCTTGTGCCATCTAAGAGCATGGTATGTATCTTAGTTGGAACTGCAGACATCAACTAAGGGATAATTTACACCTCAGCCCTAATTTATGCCTTTGATCTGTATAAGCTCTTTCCTTGCAGAACCAGGGGGCCAATTGAGAAAAATAAAGGAATGCTCAAGGACGAGATAAGACTAATTGGGAAGTTTCTATTCCCTTGCAGGGCAACAAGGAATACTTGAACCTAAACTAGGGGGCCACAATTGGGTACTAAGCTGACATCTCTGAGGGTTTAAAAGGACGCCATACCTTCCACTAGGTGTGGCTATCTCCTCGCATGCATTGTATCTGTATGTTGTTGTTTTTTTTAATTTGATTTATATGCCGCACTTCTCCGGAGACTCAGGGCGGCTTACAGTGCGTTAAGCAATAGCCTTCATACTTTTGTATATTTATACAAAGTCAGCTTATTGCCCCCACAATCTGAGTCCTCCTTTCACCTACCTTAGAAAGGATGGAAGGCTGAGTCAACCTTGAGCCTGGTGGGATTTGAACTTGCAGTAATTGCAAACAGCTGATCTTAATAACAGTGAATTAGTCCACTGTGCCATCACTGTGCCACCAGGACTCCTGGATATGTTCTGGATATAGTCCCACCCAGTATTTTGTTTTTGGCCATAAATAAAATCTGTTTTTTTTGCAAGCTTCGTCTTGAGTCTCTCTCTTTGGCATTCTGGTGACTCAAGTATATTTTGGGACCTTACAGTAGTAAACTAAACTAATTGCATTTTTTGATCCTAATATGTGAATCAAAATTGTAATCCCTGGATGAGATAATATCTAAATTTGCAAGGCAATCTGTAGTGTGTGTGTGTATGTATGTGTATATATTAAATTCGAAGGCTAGCACTATAAAACAAACCTAACTTCAAGGTGTTTGATATAAATTTCTTAATTTGATGAGGCCTGAGTTTTCAAAGTTTTTCAAAGATCAATGAGGTTTGTTGTTGTTGTTTTAAATCTCCATGGACAGAATTTAAAACTAGCCTAAGAACATAAAAAGCAATTATCTAAATTCTCTAAATGAAACTTAAGGCTACAAAAGTTTGCTACCAAACCTTGCAGCTTGCCAGTTCTCACTGTGAATAAATCGGAAATGTTTTTTTTTTAAAAAAACCTGAAAAGTTTTTTTACAACTAAAATGAGATTATGTGTTAATACTCTTTGGAAAATTACTTACCTTTAGGAAAAATTAAAATGAATTTTCTGCCTTGGAAAAAGCTTATAGCCACAAACATTTCTTTATTTCTATGACAAAGTTTTTTGTGATCCATTTATTATCTCCTATGTCTGAATAATATGGACCAACAGGTGGCAACAGAAATTTTATTACAATAGCAGGAAGCAATAGGTCTTGGCTCCTATCCAAAATATCAGAGCAGGATAAAATATAATTAGGAAGTTACCGTATTTTTTGGAGTATAAGATGCACCAGAGTATAAGACACACCTTACTTTTTGGGAAGGAAAATAGTGTGTGTGTGTGGGGGGGAATTCTGCCTACCAGGTATTCATCTGGCTAGTCCTTAGCCTGGTCAGCTACAGCACAATAGTTCTCTTGCTGGTTTTGAGGTTGGGGCTGGTTGGGGCTAAAAAAAACAGCTTCTAAAGCACAGCTGATCGTCAGAGGTAGCAGCAATTGGAAAAGCAGGCAAAACACGGAAGATCGCTTTGCTGGCATTGGGGCTGAAAAACAGCTTTAAAAGTATAGTTGATCATCGAGGGAGCTCCAGTGACTAAAGCAGGTGAAGCGCCAAAGGGGTAAGAGAAGGCAGCAGCTGTTCCAGGTAGCCATTTTGGGCACCGCGGGGTGTGTGTGTTACATTTGGAGTATAAGACAGACCAAAATTTTCAGCCTCTTTTAGGAGGGGAAAAAGTGTGTTTTATACTCCCAAAAATACGATAGTTCATGGACAAGAGACCATAAGGAAATTTAGACTGGGAAATCTAAAAAAAAAAAAAAAACCAAATAAAAAAAGCTACAAAACTTTTGCTTCCTCCCACCCAATCCAGATCCAGTTCCTTATTTAGATAAAATTATTTGTTAAACCAGGTATATGCAGCAAATCAATCCAAAGATCGACCTCTTAGAAGTATTCATTAATATAAATACTGGTAATTTTTTGTGAATTTTTATAAACTATTGAAACAAAATGAATTGGATTTAAATTGGGAAAACAAGATTTGAAAGAAAAAGTGAAATAGGTTTGTCCCTTTACAATCTTTCCCCTCCCCCATTTCTGCTACTAATAAGAAGGTGCTCACAATTGGATAAAGGCCAGGGATGGCTTTTACTTGGCATCTAAAAGGTGGGAATTTATCTGGAATGAGGATGGCTGCCTAGATTTTCTATCTTTGAGGTGTCTGTGCTATCATGCATCCACATTATTTTCTGGCTGAATCATGAATTGTCTTTTCATAGACAACTTTTCCCTAAACAAAGATGAAAAGGACAATCTGGTTAAAGCTTCAGATATTAATATTCTTATTACCACATACAGAGCAGGGGTAGGGGTTTTTTTGGGGGGGGAGATTCACATCAATAAGGCCATTTCTCATTTGCCTTTGACATATCCTTCACATCATTTAGATTTTGCATGCAAGTGTCACCTTGATAGTGAAAAATGTGGCATATTTTCTCTGCACAGGTCAAACAAATTCTATTCGTAGATTACTGGAATACTAAAGGAAATTGAAAAGGCTTTCTATAAAATAAAATAAAATGCACACAGCAAGGAAGGAAGATGGATTTTACCAAAATTTATACCACAAGAAATTAGTTAGGCATTTATGGAATCTTCAACATGCATTTTTTTCCAGTAGTGGGCTGCAATTAATTTAACAACCGCTTCGTCTAGTGACTGATTGGGTGGGCATCATGTGACTTAGTGGGCATGGCCAACTCAACATTGTTCATGGCAAGGTGGGGCGATGCAGGCGGGGCAGATGCTGCAGAGACAGGGTGATTTCCTACATACCATTCTGAGCCCATTCCCTCCCCCTCTTGGGCTGAAGTCCACTTAAAGATCATGATTGCCTGCTGAGCCTGTCTGGCGCATGCTGGTAAAAGGAGACTATGGGGGAAAAGAGAGAAGGGCCAATGGAAATGCCCCTTTTCCGCCTCCGTTCGGCTGCCTGCGCCATGCTTGATCAGGATAGAGAGATGGGGGGTGAAGCAAAAAGCTCACTCGGTCTGTACACACTCACCAGCAAGTTGGAGAATCTTTCTCACCAGTTCAGGCCTTGGGAGCTGGAGGAGAAGATTATGTGCCTTGAACTCCATCTGCTGCTGCTCCAAGCCTGGAACCTGGCTGCACCCTACCATCAACTGATTTTCTTCCAATGCTAGTGCAAGGAACCCTGGAAGAGCTTAGTGGCAGCATATTGTATGCTTTTCACATGCAATATGAAGCAGCCCTGGAAAATGCATGGCTGGGGCAGAGCGGTCCTCCTTTACAAGTCCAAACCATTGGTGCTATTCCAAGCCTGGGTCCCCCCCACAAGTATTGTAAGAAAGGGAGTCTGATTGTGAGGGTGGGCTTTTCCAAGGCCGGTCACAGAGGGAAACAGTGAGTGCACCTTTCCTTCATGAGGAAAAAGCCTGAGCCCTCCAGGTGCTCCTGGCCAGTCTCCCAGAGACCAGGCATGAAGGGATGATCACTGCATCATGCCCAGATCCACATTGCCCAGAAAGCCCAGCAGGCAAGGCTTCCGGGTTCAACAAAGGGGCCAGGGGTGGGACTTCCTCCCCTCTCTTTTTGAGGGAGATTTTCAAACAAAGGGCTGGGAACTTCAAGCAAGGAAACTCTGAGCTATGCAGCAGTTCAGCTTTCCTAGCTGGCTGCTACTGTGACCTTACCTTACTCCTGCAGCTGGTGGCAGAGGAGAAACTGAGCCAAGGCTGAGCCATCGCCGCTAGGCTCCCCCCCCCACAGCCCACATCTTGCCCTATGCCCAGATTCTCTGCAGCTGCTGGGCCTCACTTGCCTGCGGGTGGTGGTGGGGAGGCAGGGAGCATGAGGCAATGTGGCCCACATCGCCCCTCTGCCAGCCACCCCTGCCTCTCCCTCACCCACCAGCCCATGCACTTCGGATGAACATGGGCCATCACTGTAAGAACAGTGTGAGCCCCATGGGCTGGAATGTAAGGCTGATGGCGGGAAAGGAAGATCCACTCTGGGTTTACTGTGCTCAGCCGAAGGGCCGCCTCGGTGATGGTGGTGTCTGCTGCCACACTTTGCCGATGCAAAAAGCCTCCGGACACCATTTTTTTTCAATGCGAAGGGCCTGCAGCAGCCCTTCGGTGGGGCAGGGCAGGGCAGAGCAGGGCAGAGCGGGGCAGAGTAGGGTGGATGGGCCAGCCAGTGATGGCATTTGATGGTTCGGCAAACTGTGCATAATCTTAACTACCGGTTTGCCCGAACTAGTGTGAACTGGCAGCAGCCCACCTCTGATTATTTCCAAGAAGGATCCTCAATCTTCCAGCTCCTCGCAGGGAACCAGGAACATTGGGAATTAATTCAGAAAAACTAAGTGGGAAAAACCCCTAATTGATTCTAGCATTTTTTTTCCCTAAGCTTTCTTGGAAATCAATTGTAAGGCATCTCTTTGCACAAAAGGCTATAAACATTGACAGAATGCTGAATTGGTATCTGTCTCCTTGATCAGTAAAAGTACTTTGCATTGTTAGAACAGGGAAATCTTGTTTTCTGTCACTGGATGATAATTTCTAAAACAATCTGTCAGGACTCCAGACTATTAGTCAATGATTCAAAATGGCCTTGTTCAGAAGCAGAGGGATTCCTTCCTTCCTTCCTTCCTTCCTTCCTTCCTTCCTTCCTTCCTTCCTTCCTTCCTTCCTCCCTCCCTCCCTCCCTCCCTCCCTCCCTCCCTCCCTCCCCCCCTTTCTTCCTTTCCTTCTTTCCTTCCTCTCTTTCTCTTTTGGCTTTTTTGATTCCCCCTTCTCTCTACTCTTCCCTTATCAACAGCCTCTGTCTACTCATTAAGCTCACAAAACAAGGGCAATGAAATTAGGCTTGGAGTAAGCAGCCATCTTGAGTTGGTGGAATTTTAAGAGCTAGTCATATGCAGCCACAGAAAATTGCTTCCTCTTCACAGTGTGCACTACTCTTATTTACATTATTCAACTGATACACAATCTTTTACAAATATCTGATCTTTAAAATGATGGATAAGAATTAAAAAAATTCTTTCAAGCAGAAAAGTATCTTGATTTATTATCACAATTGGGACTTGAATTTCCATCACTACATCCTGTCAAATATATCCCTTGTGAAGGTCTATTCATCCATCCATCCATCTATCCATCATCCATTTAAGATAAAGCCTCTTACAACAGGCTATAAGGATGGGTACTTTGTTTATTTGGAATAAGAAGGAAGGAAAGAAAAGGTTATATGCATATGGTGGTAGGTGCTTGTTAAATGAGACGATGTGGGGATAAACTCTGAGATGGGTGGCATTTATATTTGATAAATGAGTATGTGCATATTTATGAAGAACAGTCAGAGATGAGAGGAAGTGAGAAAGAAAAAGAAGAAAAAAAATCACATATGAGAACAATGATAAGTGAGTGGCAAGCAATAGAGGAAACAGGTGAACAGCAGAAAAGGACAAGACCAGCTTCACTATTATCTCAGATGGGAGTATTGGGAATCCCTTGAACACCAAGTCTCATTGTAGAAATGTGAGTGCATCAGAAATCTGACCTCTGAATATTGGACAGGGTAGCGTACATCACAAGTAACACCTATATTGGGTGTTGCATGTAATAAGGTTTAATATTAATCCTGGCAAATAGATGGAGAAGAAATGGAGGGAGTGACAGATTTTATTTTCCTGGGCTCCAAGATCACCGCAGATGGGGACTGCAGCCAAGATATTAAAAGATGCTTGCTCCTGGGGAGGAAAGCTACAGCAAATCTAGACAGCATACTAAAAAACAGAGACATCACCTTGCCAACAAAAGTGTGTATAGTCAAGGCTATGGTTTTCCCAGTTGCAATGTATGGCTGTGAAAGTTGGACCATAAGAAAGGCTGAGCGCCAAAGAATTGAGATCTTTGAACTATGGTGCTGGAGAAGACTCCTGCAAGTCCCTTGGACTGCAAGGCGAACAAACAAGTCAGTCCTAGAGGAGATCAATCCTATTGCTCTTTAGAAGGCCAGGTCCTGAAGATGAAACTCAAATATTTTGGCCACCTAATGAGAAGGAAGGACTCACTGGAGAAGAACCTAATGCTGGGAAAGATTGAGGGCAAAAGAAGAATGGGACAACAGAGAACAAAATGGCTGGATGGAGTCACTGAAGCAGTAGGCATGAGCTTAAATGGACTCCAGAGGATAGTAGAGGACAGGAAGGCCTGGAGGAATGTTGTCCATGGGGTCGCGATGGGTTGGACACAACTTTGCAATTAACAACAAAATTAAGCTGGACTCCATTCTTCAATATTATGAAAGAAAACTTCCTTTGAAGTTCTTTAAAAGCAAAGAACATTTGAAAGAATTTCTCATGGCTGAAACATGGCATTCTCCCATGTGTTCAGTTACAAGTTGAATGTAGAAAGAATATGTTTGAATGTCCTGCTTTTCATTGTACCATCATCTTATAATGGTCTGCAGCTTTCTTAGCTTCCTGACTTTAATTAAAGCTTAAGAGAAACCATCAAAACGGAAACCTTTTACATTAGGCATTTTAAGATATAGTGCTGCTATATGTTGTGAAGGAGGAAGGCTCTCCTTAAAAAATATTGGGAGGAAAAATTCTTTTCCTAGGTGAGGGAAAGAAAGGGGCAAATGAGAGAACATTTCTTCCATTTTTTTCTGATATAAAGTTGGTGAGAATCTCAGCTTTATATATTACCATGTCATGGATCCCTGACTGCACTAGAGAAGTTCGTGATAGCTAATATCCCTTTTGTATACTACAATATGTTTCTCTGGACTCCCCAGTACAATATGTTCAACATAGCAACAATAGGTTTTAAGCACAATAATACAGCATGATGACAATACTATGATCTTCCAGAAGCTTCATTGCATGAGAATATTGATGGGTTCTCTGTAGCAAGCAGGAACAGCATGTCCCAGTGCAAATTCCAGATGGTAGGGAATTTTACAGCCTCACTTAATAGTAAGTTTGTTTTCGGGGGGGAATGCTGTCACAAAAACATATGCACATTGGGCTGCTTTGAGAGAAGAGTGTTTGTGATTCTCCAATCATCAACAGTTTGATAAGACTAATGCCACCTAGCAGGAATGACACAGTAGTATTCGTTCTTGATTATAAGGAAACTGGCCATTTATCTACTGTATGCTATGGCAAAAAGTGATATTTGCAATGAAAAATATAGTCAGAGTTCTCACTGAGTGAAGAATGTAAAATAAACAAGTAAATATCAGGAAAGGTTCAACAGTATCAATAAATAATCACAGAAAAAATAATGATCTTTTGTTAATAAAGCAAAAAGAGACTAAAGTACCATTTTAATACTGTAGACAATAATTCGGTGTAAATGGAAAGAACTGTGAGGGGTTTTTTTTCCACCAACAATAGTAATTAGAGAAGGAAATGGTCTGTCACTAATTGCCAGCATGGGTTAGCTAAAGCTAAAAAGACCATAACGCTTTTATTTTATTTTGCTGGGAGGACTAAAAATCTTCAGTATTTTAATATATCTGAGGACATAATTTCATAGAGTAAGGCCTTAATTGCATACAGCACAGACTGCAATACTTCACTCAGTATATATGAAAGTAGGTTTGCTGGCTGGTATTAAAGTCTGTTTTAGGAGTTGAAAGTACCTGCATTCAGATTGGGACTATCTCTGCCATTAGGCATAACAACTAGGAGCACAGTATCTAGATCCACCTACCCCAAAAACAGATGAATGATTTATTTGTTAGTTTCTATATTTCTTCAATCAACAAATTTCAGGCAGCTGACAGACTGCTTGCAACTATTTCCATCAGACTCTTTAGGGAAAGTGGCTATGCTTAGTTTACCTGACTAGCCAAAGAGATGTTCTCCACCTGAATGTATTCTTTGATCACCTGGATTTTTGCAATCCAGGTATGCCAGGCCTAGAAAATGCTTCAATTAACAATCCAAACTTCAGTTCATGTCAACTTTTACACAGCTCTGTAAGGTTCCTATCCTGGAATAGACTAAATTATTTTGATCTGCTTTCATGTCTAGGATTGTGGGGTTTCTTTTAAACTTATTTATTTTATTTATTTTATTATTCATATTTCTATGCCACCCACTCTCTGAGGACTCTGGGCGGCTTACGCCAAAGACAGTGTACTAAATAGCATATTGCCCTCAACAATCTGGGTCCCCATTTTACCCACCTCGGAAGGATGGAAGACTGAGTCAACCTTGAGCCAGTGAGATTTGATCCACTGATCTGTTGAACTAGCAGTCAGCTGAAGTAGCTGCAGTACTGCACTCTAACCACTGTGCCACTTCGGCCCTTTTTACTACCATAGTAGTGAAATCCAGATTTTTTTCAGTATGAGAACTGAGGACAATGCCACAGAGTGAACAAAAAAAGGATAAAGATCTGTCTTAGACCTAAAGATACTTACCCATATAATAGGTTTTATTGTTCTTATCATTCTCATCTTCTCATCTTTCTCATCTTCTCATTTTTCATCTTTTTTTCATTTTATCTTTTCTACTACCTTTTCCTATTGGTATCTTATGATTATCACTTGTTATTTATAACTTACAATTAATGATTCTATTCTATTCTATTCTATTCTATTCTATTCTATTCTATTCTAT
>WNWU01013616.1:1854964-1871283 GCA_012654045.1 Ptyas mucosa
CTATTCTATTCTATTCTATTCTATTCTATTCTATTCTATTCTATTCTTACAACTAATTAGAAGTTTCCACTTGATGCACCTTGACCATTAGGTGGCAGTAAGTAAATTCCCATGTTTTCTATTTAAAAGTCCTGTTCTACTTAAAAGGAACAAGACCTTATCTAAGTATTCCTGAATGAAGTGTTTTCCAAGATTAGTGATATGGTGACTTCACATTTCTGCTTGAAGATCATAAAAAGAATATATTGGCATATGTAAATGAAGAATTAGCCAATGAAGATATATGCCTCTGACATTTGTTTAAGGCAGTAAATGCTATGAATACATTCAGCGCCTCTTCTAGAAAGTCATACAAAGTAATACAAAAAGAGACTGGAAGGTGACACCTTGTATTACAAATTAATCACCTAAGGAGTTAAATTACCGAGGAGAGTGTTTAAAATTAAGAACAGTCTTACAAAATTGGCTCCAGCAAAGTCTTGTGGGAATTATTAAGAAAAGGAAGAGAACTGATATAAAGGTAATATCATAATTTTTAATAATAAATGCTTTTGCAAACTTGGCATAAACACAAAAATAATAATAATACCGAGTTAATTAAAAGATCACTAGTAACTGATGGGAGAAATTGGGAATTTAAACAGGAAAGTAAACAATTGTTTGATAGAGGACATTTTTCTAAAAAAAATTAACAGTATCAAAATCTAGGACCCAGATTGTGGGGGCAATAAGCTGACTTTATATAAATATACAAAAGTATAAAAGCTATTGCTTAACACATTGTAAGCCGCCCTGAGTCTCTGGAGAAGGGCGGCATATAAATCAAAATTAAAAAAAAAATAACTAGAACCTTGACAGATATAGAACAAAGAAGCAAATATAGAAACATTAATGTAAAGTATTATTGTATTACTTCCATGGGAAGAGTCAAAAAAGTTGATATGGCAGCTCTACCCATGTGAAAAATAAATGTAGTTGCCATCCTGACATTTATGAAATTGCATCCTCTCTGAAGACCCCTCCTTGAACCCCAGATTTCAACTGCCTTACTCCTCTCATCCCTAGTATTTTGGAAGATCAATGGGGTAAACAGGCATACGGAAATAAATTTCCTTGTCCAATTTCTGTAATTTCAATCTAAGTAACATATGACATTCGATCTAATTTTAACAAAATGTTTTAAAACATGCTGGCTGGAGAATTCTGGGAGTTGAAGTCCACATATTTTAAAGTTGCTAAGGCTGAGAAACAGTGTTCTAGTGGTTGTCATTAAGTCAGAATGAAGAAGTAAAATGAAAGTAGAAAGAGTGCAGATTAAAAATTAATCCTTTATTAAAAATATTATAAGATAGTTTGCAGTATCATCAAACAGAATGCATGAAACAGGGCTATAAGGAAACAGAAAGTGGAAATGAGTGAAAGAGAAAGTGGAAGTAAATGAGTGAAAATACTTACATTATAGAATGCCAAAGGACTGTGTGAGGTTATGCTACTTGGGCTGTGAAACAGAATGCTTGGTGGGAAATACCATGGATGAGGGAAAAAATGCTAGCATAGAAAGGTGCAAAAATGAGGATACAAGAAAGGAATTGTGTAATGTATATGGAGAAAAGAAGATAGCTAAAAAGAATATTGTCAAAGAGAGCAATGAAGACTTAATATTGGAAGAAAGAAACAGCAAAATAGTTCTGTTGGAAATTTAAATGTTTTAGAAGAGGCTCCAGCAGAGAGAATGGAATTAAAACTAAATGGAATGAAATGATTTGGGACAAAATTGGTATGAGGGAATGGAGGAAGAAATATTTTTAGAGGAATGGACCTGAAAGTTGGTTGGTGAATATGGTAAGATGATATCTAAGTGGAGCGGAACCCTCTGTGACAATAAATGGAATGCTTAGTGAATCATTGATAAATATATACGGAATGGTAACAGGGAAGTTTGTGATTTCTTCATTGTGAATGTATGTAGCATGCAGATTATGCTATCTTTTTGGCTGGGAACCTGTATGAGTTGTATGTTAGATAGGATATAGAAAGCAGAGTACAGATCTGAAACTTAGTGTACCAGAGACTATATATAGCAATATATGACAGAGAAAATGAAAGTGAACTATTGCAAGTTATGCATAAAAATATCAGTTAAAATTTGCAAATGCTGGTAGAAAGCTGTGATAATATATAGCAATATATTGTCTGCTGTAAGGCATGAATATTTCTCAAAAGAAGCAAAAATGGCCACCCACTTTATTATCTGACAGCAAGAGATAGATATGTCAGAAGAAATGTAAGTTGAATGCAATGGAAATAGCATAACACTAAGACATAAGTATGATTAAACAAGAAGATTGCACTGAACGCAAAAGTGAATGACTATTGGTAATAAATAAGCACACCAAGCTGTTTCTCCTACAGAGATACTAGATGGAGATTTGAATTGCAAATCTACCAATTTCTTTGGTGTATTAATTTTTACCTTTCCTGAGCTTTGTGATAAAATTATTTACCTTGAAAGTCCCTCATTAAAATACATTTCAACCAGACACCAGACCGCAATTATGCCAAAATATAAATTGATTTAATGACAGGTACTGTACAAAAGGCCAATGGTTAAATGTTAGAGAGAAGGTGGTCTTATAAGTTCTTACTGATAATCTGCAAATCAATCTTTTTCTTTGGTTACAAATATAATCAGCAACAATATAGTAGATAATTATCCTTAATACAGTGTCATATGATTTTCTTTATTGATTAAGTTGAATTTCTTTATTGATTGATGGGTTGTTTGGATGAGATGCTTCTACAGTAGACCTTTAGTTAAACAATGGACTTTTGAATCTGCTGTTAAGTTGTTTTTTTCCCTGCTATCTGAAAAACCCATCAGCAGATTCCAATGCTCTGAGACAGGGGTGTCAAACTTAAGGCCCGGAAGGCAGATCTGGCCCATGGGGCTGCCCTGGAAACAGCAAAGGACTTGCCCATGGTGCCTCTGTCAGCAAAAACAGAGCTTGGGAGGGCTGTGTACAGCCCTCCTGAGCTCCGTTTTCACTGGCAGAGGGTTGCAGGAGGCCATCACAGCCAAAAACAGAGCTCGGGAGCCTGTTTTTGTTGGCAGACTGCTTGGGCCACCTCATGTGCCCCCTACATGAGTGATATCAAGATGGCCACTCACCCCTCATCATGCCCTCCCTGACCCCCACGTTCAAACACAACCTTGATGTGGCCCTCTATGAAATTGAGTTTGACATCCCTGCTCCAAGACATTAGTTTGCATTATTATGATCCCCCTTTCACTTATCAAGTTAATGTCTTGTTACTCCAGGCATGACTATGGATTCCAAGCCCCAATTGCCTTTTGCTGAGTTTACACTAAGGCCTGTTCAATTCTTCCACCAGGTTACAGTTTTTTTGTAGTAAACATATAAAATTGGGGTTTTATAAAAATTTCTCCTGCAGCTGATCCACTCCCTCTTTTTTGATATAAGGTTTACAAAACTTAAAAATAAGTTTAAATTTCAAAACAAATGTTAAGTCACAAAATTCTGTCCTCCATAGTTACATTCATCCGATTCAAGCTATCTCTGACATTTGTAGATTGATTGAAATCTTGAAGGACGAAGCTCTTTCTGGGTTATACCATATGATTAAATTGGATTTTTATCAAGTTTGGAGCTTTAGCAATAATAGATTTCTTTCTAGCATTAGAAAACAACATTAATATTATTGCGTTGTAAAAGCTTTACAGTGTCACATTTAACACAAGAATTTAGCAGGATTCTAGGTGATTTTATTTTGTGTCTGAGTACTTTAATATTGTCAAGTATACTTCTCAAAGCAGTGCTAATTATTGATTTTAAATTGTACCCCAGTGACTTTAAAAAAATCAGGAATTAATAACAGTCAACATAAGTGACCCATATAAGAGACTGTAACATTTGCAAGACACTTTTGTTGTTTTCATTAAGCAGCCATTATTCCACTGAAAGACATCACCTAATGTTAGTATAGGAAGGCAAAAAAAATCAACTGCTAAAAATTCTTAATACAAATATGTATGAATTAGTCCATTTAATTGGGGAAATTAAAATTATTTTGCCCTCCTTATGGACTATATATGTGATATTTCATATACATAAATATTTAGAATGATGACATTTGTTTTTTATTATAGAGTCCATCATCAAGTTCATTCCTAATCTGAATTTTAATGAGCCATAAATATGTTCCTGTTCTAAAAGTGTAAGCTATATATTATGAATATAACTCTATGGTTTTCATGACTGTATGGCCCAGTTATAATTAAGAATAATTAATTTGGTACATGAATGTATTAAAACAAGTTTAATGATCAAATGCTACTCATACAGATATGTTACAAATGTTATCAGCTGGGTTTCACTCATTTGTAATGTATTGGTATTATTGTTACTAGTTGAATATGGATTGCATTAAATTTGCTTTCCTTCTCTTCTCCCTCCTTCACTTTCTTATATTTTCATCAGACATTTCAGAGACTTTCCACTTGGATAGTTTTGAAAGGCCAATTACCTCATTATTTTTAAGCAATCCCCTTTTATTTAGGAATGCTTTAAAATTGTGCTGGTAAGCTGAATTACCTGCATACAATTCAGACACATCCTCTTGTGTCAGTCAAATGCATGCTGTCTGCATGACATAAGAGTAGATTATTGAAACTAAGAGAACTAAAAAAGTGGACTTCCATAGCTCCAGAATATGATGAACATTAATTATAGAACCCAATTGAAAATTATCACTCCCTTGTGTTTTATATAACTTAAAACCATTCACTTGAAAACATTGGGACTCCGATTTCTTCCAAAATCTCTATCAGTTTAAAGGAAGCCAATCATTCAGGGGAAAAAATGAGATTTAAAACCTCCTCTGTAAAATCTTAATGTGATGTACTCAGATTCATGTCTTAAAATAAAAGATTATGCCCTTCATTAACTGACTAGGTAGGGGTATCTGACTTCAATATTATTCATGTGCATAGTTAGTACCTTTGTAATGGTAAGAATAGTGATTAGTATTTAGATGAATTTAATAAATGATGAAGAACATGATGGTCTGCATCCAAATTTTTTTTCTACTTGATCCAGAGACAACTTATTCTCCAACACTTTGCAAAATAAAAAGAGGAAAACTCTTGAAAACATGCTTATTTTTTTCACCGGTTGACTTGCTCCAAAATTACTTATTGCCAAAGGCTCTTCCTTGGCTGCTGCTCGTTGATTGTTCATTTTATAATAACCTGTGTCATATTGTTCTTTTAAAAAAAAATAGATGTGATTCTTTTAGTAGACACACTACACAAACACAAATGCCCTTCCTGCTATTAAGTGTCAGCTATTTCGACAGTTCAATCTTATGCAGAGATAGGCACGTCTAGGCTCATTGATTTCTACCCTGGACAGGATTAGAATGTTATTTTCATTGGTTCAGACATACATTTGACTGGCTGCACTGTGAGAAGGGAAGGACAGGCACTGTATATCTACATAAACATCTTAATTTATTGTATATTCCTAATGGAAGTCAGCGAAGAATTTTAATGTTAGAGAGCTCGTGTTTTGTCCATAGAAGATTACAGATACAGTGTTCTATTTTGTTTTTAAGGGCACATTAAAGACTCTGAGCCTGTCATCTGGATAGCTGACAGCCCAGGTTCGATACCTTAGCCCTGCATAATGGGGTGAGTCCTGTTTACTTGCCCCAGCTCCTGCCCAATTAGGAGTTTGAAATCATGCAGATGCAAATAGATAAATAGGTACCCTTCAGTGGGAAGGTAACAACATTCCTTATGCATTGGTATATAATAATGCCACATGACCATGGAAATGTTTTCGGCTCCCTCGGCTAAAAATGGAGATAAACACCACCCCCTACAGTCATATACAATTGAACATGGGAAACTTTTATCATTTTGTTCAAAAATGGGCAAAAAATAATTCCTTGATTCCCACTGTTATTTGCTGTTATACTGTATATTGATCTGAATAGAATAGAATAGAATAGAATAGAATAGAATAGAATAGAATAGAATAGAATAGAATAGAATAGAATAGAATAGAATAGAATAGAATAGAATTCTTTATTGGCCAAGTGTGATTGGACACACAAGGAATTTGTCTTTGGTGCATATGCGCTCAGTGTACATGAAAAGAGAAGATACATTCATCAAGAATCATAAGATTAATGATAGTCATAGGGAACAAATAAGCAATCAAATCATATTAGGGTTCATATAAATCATATAAATCATATAAATGGGAAATGATGTAAAACAACTTTCTCCTTCCTCAAATACCCCTGCTCTGTTTTTGTGATCTCTAAAGCTCTACCAGATTGAACAGTAAAGCCACCCATTTTGCATGAACTGAAAACCACCCATTTTGCATTTATGTGTGTGTGTATATATATATAGGTTGAGTTATTGTTTACTACATCTTTTATATGCTGGATTAGAACTATAATTGTCTGAATATCAAGAGCAAATTAGAGCAAAGGTTTTGGAATGTGTGAAGGAAAATATAAGATAAAGTTTGCCTCATTTAAAATATACTCAAAAAACCCCCCATTGAAATAAGATTGCGCAATTATGCAAAAATGGTTGCCCAATTAATTATGACAAAAACTATCGAAGAGACAACTCCGACTTGCAAAAATGCTAACAATAGAGCTGGATTAAATATTGAAAGCCAGCGGCCAAACCAAAAATCAAATGCCAAAGGGAAAAATTATATGCGAAAATAAAAATCAATTTTGAGAAGACATTAGCAGCTAACAATATTTAAAGCAACAAGAATGAAAAAGATAAAACAAGATTGCAAAAGCAATACACACACTGTACAACAAAATAATTCCATGAATCATGGAAGAATTAAAACAAAGAGTCATGGAAATTTGTAAGAAAATGGAATGATATGAAAATAGTATCAGGCAACATAGGCATATATGTGTGTGTGTGTGTGTGTGTGTGTGTGTGTGTGTGGGTCTTTGGTTATTCGGGTTTTCTCCCATGTAAAATTGGAAGTGTCTTAGCGACGTTTTGACGAAGTCTCATTCATCATCTTCAGGCTGGTGTTTTTGGCTTCGTGCTTCTAGGAGCAATGTGTGATCGCAGCTGTTTCTTCCTTTTAACTGGTAGTGGGGGTGTGAACTGATTGGGTGTTAGCTTGGCTGTGTTCTGATTGGGTGGAAGTGTGTTCTGATTGGTTTGGGGCTTGGCTCATATATATATACTGTATATGAGTTTGGAAAAACATTTAAAACTACCAAATAAAATACAACGAAAGAGCCACATCAATATGGATAAAGAAGAATAAGACTAAAGAAATAGAAAATATTGTATAAAAGCAGAAAAAACAAACAACGAAGGTGAAGAATTGCAGTGTATAGCAAAATATGAGCTTCTTTTCATTGTATCTTCTCAGTCATTTCAAAGATTAATAGATGATTGGCTCATTGCAGACAAAATGTTTCTGATCATAAAAGCCAAATGTTTCTACCCAATCACTTGTCTGCCTACAGCATTCAAGCAGTGAACAAGAATAATTTTCATTCACATCTACAAACATCTTAATCCCTGACCTCAGATTCATTGCATCCTGCACAGCACAAGGGGATTTCAAAAATTTTGGAGATAAAAAGATGAACTATTGATTAATGAAACAACTTCTAAAAGTCATTAAGCAAACATTTGTATGACTTGTATAAATTACTAAACAGCATTTGATTCACTATCCTACAGTTAGATTTAAAAAATGTTTGGAAATATTTGAATGGAAAAATGGAAAACACTGATGGCAAATCCAGAACTTGGTAGTACTCCAAATATGTAGTTTTAATATGGCAATAGTTTTGAATAAAATATAATCAGAATATGAATTACCTAAGCAAAGGACAAAAGATGTTCTATGTGAACAATTTGAAACTATATGAAAATCATAATGAGAAATTCAGTCACTTTTAGATACAGTTCAAATGTTTAGTGATGACATAAAATGTAATTTGGACTGGATAAATTTGCAACACTGATGATAAAAAGGAAAAAAATGAATACTTAGATGAAATTGAATTCTGCAACAGCACTAAAATCAAAGCATTGTCAATGGAGACAGTTGGCTACCTTACTTACAATATATCCCAGAACAAGATATATGGAATATGGTTTTAGAAGTCATTACTATTACTAGTAACAATTATCAATGCTGGATACAATGTTCCAATATCCAAACTATGGCACCTGGTTTGGGTAAAAAATGGAAGAGAAGGGGAGAGTATAATTTTTTTCATTATTTTTAAGAATTATAAAGTAGTTGACCTTTTTTTTATATTAGTCTGTCTTTTTTACTTTCTTCATATTTTAATATTTGCTTTTTTCCTATTTTCATAATTAAAGGGTAAATGAAATAGAAAAAATCGATGGAAGAAATAGGAAGAGCTGGGTGTTTTGGAAACAATATTTTGCACGCCCAAGAAAACAAAACAAACAAAAACCAAATACCAAATACATAAAACATAGTTACAAAACTTTTACAATTGAAGCTGAGTGGTCGTAGTGCAATCAAATCCATTAATAATGATCTGTCCCTGTAATAAGCAACCCAGCAGGTATTGTTGCATGGACACAAGTGGAAATAAATGGTTTTAACCATAAAACTACTATCTCTCTCTTTCTCTTTCTCTTTTTCTGTTGCTTTTTGGGAGTAGTACATGACAGTATTTTCCACGGAAAATTGATGGTTTTAAATCGTCACAAGGGAAACAGACAATGGAGGATGAAATCAGAGGTCTAAATGATTATAAAAAATCAAGCAAGGGGGAGCCTGTTAAGAAACGTCTACAAGGAAAACATCCTGAACCTGACAGAATCACAAATGGCATGAACAGTTGCAACAGCAAATGAAAAAAGGAGAAGAAAATAAGCCTCTACATAGTCAATACTAGAAAGAAATTGAAGGACAAGGGAATAGTAATGAAACTTGGCAATAGATTCAGATTAGATTAGATCCACCAAGACAAAAAAGAAGGCTTTATATTTGCAGCACAAGAACAAGTGCATACAATAAAAATCTGGAAACAATAGCAAATGTAGATTATGCAAAGAGAAAGAGAAGACCATCAAAGTTGCTTAGAGAGATTATAAAACAAGACAAATCAGTTCTTTTAACAGGGTTCCAAGTAACACCCCCAACGAAAGAAGACTCCAAGGCTTGAAGTTCCTTGAAGTTCCATTTTATTAGAGATGTCATATTGTCATATTTGGGAAAACCCAAATCTGAAAGCTTCCAGGTTTTCCCCACCCAAAGGAAAGTCCAAGCCCAGCACCCACATGTCCATCACATGGTCCAATCAAAACACTGTTCCACCTGGAGATGCCTCCCAGTTCCAGCCCTTCAGGTGCAGGGAAAGATGTCCTTGACACTCTGAGAAAGGAATGTTATTATGACTATATATCACCCTGGCTCCATACAATCCCTCCTCCCAGTTTCCCACAGTAGTAAATGTGGCAGGGCCCAATGCAAAAGATGGCTTCCAGGCCTGATATCTTTATTATGATCAAAGACCAGCCATAAGGAGCATAAAGTATAGTCAGTTAAAAAGCATAAAAATACATCAACATCTAAAAATAATAATAAAATTAATTAGAAAAAAAACATATAAAATATGAACAGAACATCCTATAATGATAAAAGAAAATACTTTAACTACCTGGAGGTAAATCTGTATATTGTATGTACTTGTTATTTAGCTTCTTTTTGTATTTGGATTTATCTCTTTTTTGAAATTCATGTTATTGTGCTAAATCATTAGTGGGAGGAAGTCCTTGGATTTAGAGTATAATTTAATCATCATGAATAAAAAATAAAGGCCAAGAATATGTTGGAAGATATCTATAGAAAATATCCAGGTGTCCTTTCTCCAGAACATAGGAGATCTGGAAATTAAGCTAAAACCATTTTAGAAAAGAATAACCAATATGTCTGTAAAAAAAAATAAATTTCTGGCATTCTTAAGACGTTTCTATCTTCTAATTTCCCATAATATTCTGTTTCTAAAGAAGAGCTTCATAGAGTAGCCTTAAGATTGTCCAATCAATGTACATACTAATTTAATGTAGCAAGCAATTGTTCCTGTTAAAAGATATCCAATGCCCATCAGGATCTTTACGGTGAATTGGGAATTTTAATCATGAGCTTAAACAACTTATCACCCAGTCTCTTTCTTTAATAATATGTTTTTATGCTATAACCAAAGAATCATAACTATGCATACATAATTTTTCAGTTTAGTTAAATGGGGGTTATTATGTTCATGAATGTTAATGATTACAAACCATGGTGACACAGTGTTTAGTATGCAGTATTGCAGGCTACTTCTGCTGCCTGCTGGTTGCCAGCAGTTTGGCAGTTCAATTCTCAACAACTCAAAGTTGACTCAGCCTTCCATCCTTCCGAAGTCAGTAAAATGAGGACCCAGATTGTTGGGGACAATATGCTGATTCTGTAACCACTTAGAGAGGGCTGTAAAGCACTGTAAAGTAGTACTGTCTAAGTCTAAGTGCTATTGCTATTTTACGTACAAAAACTGTACAAAAATCTTGACTGAGTCTGAATTAATAATATGAAATAATCAAATTTGGCCAAAACATTCTGGAAATGGTTAATATAGATGTTCTAGATGTTGCTGAATTAAAGTTCAGAATTCCCAAGAAGTCTCTAAAGGGGAAAGAATTCTAGATTTTTTAATTGAAATGTTTTGCTACCTAGCCTGTGTTGTGCTCTATCAATCTAACAGTGAAATTTAAACAAATGAAAGAAACTGGAGTGTTCTCTAAACACAAAGGTCAGCACTGTGTGGATTGTTACAAGCAAATAACAATACTGTTTTGGGATTGATAGAAAAAGAACTAGTAAAATTTGTGAAACATGACCAACCAACCAAATCTATTTTGTTGCTTGAAATGAAAAGAAGGAAGGAAGGAAGGAAGGAAGGAGAGAGAGAGAGAAAGAAAGAAAGAAAGAGAAAGAAAGAAAGAGAAAGAAAGAAAGAGAAAGAAAGAAAGAAAGAAAGAAAGAAAGAAAGAAAGAAAGAAACAAACAAACAAACAAACAAACAAATAAACCTGAATAAAAACTAGTTGAATCTTGTACAGGAAAAATAGGTTGTTGAAGGTTATTAAGCCAGGGAAACAAAATTAATTTCATGGGAATATCAACATCTCAGAGCATCCTCAATGTTCCCAGAATTGTGTTTTGAAGCCATGTACTCATATTTCTTCTTTGTGTGCTGCTTATCTGGGTTACCTTTCAAGATTGACAACAATCTTGCAAGTCTCCAAATACATATCTTTCCACTTGCCTTTACATCCAAGAAACTTTTGAGATGTTTTTCACACCCATATTTCTTTTGCTGACTCAACTGCCTTCTCTCTGACCATTGGCCTGGTCTGTATTTTGTCCCTCTGTCTTCCAAACTCATTCCCACATCTAGTATCATCATATCACCATCCTGACTTTTTTTTAACCATCATCCCAGGCAGCCCTGGAAGAACACAGCATTAATAATTAGCCACCTAGCTTAAAATTTCTCTACTGCGTTGACTATAAAAAAAATGTTACAGTAGATCAGATCTGGTCACTTACATTGTGAATAAAACTGGAATCCATTATGTGAATGAGTGTGTCTCATTCTAAAGTAATATGGAAATAAATGTCTCTGAATTGTTCCCAGCAGATGTCAAATGGTACCTTCCCATTCAAAAGGCACCCACAATCTTAATAATACAATAAACACTTGTGTTTATTTTAATGTACGTTACTACTACAAGTGCGATTTCAGTATTTAATTCTCTGACAAGAGCACCAAGATACCTTGATGACATAATGAACATTTAGCAGTTTGATAATAGAAAGAAATCAACGCTCAGTAATAATTTCCCACAGACGGGCAAATCATAAACACCTGAAAAGACAATCACAACTGTGCTTTTAGTCATGTGTTAAGTAATGTAACAATGTGTTAAGTAACAGTGTGTTGGTTGTCGACTGTGATATTATCATTTATGTTTTCTATATTGGTTACACATATACTTTGTAGATATTGGAGCTCAAACAAAGCAACCCATTGATATCAAAAGAAAAGACTCTTGCCCATTAAGCTTTTAAATATTATATTGACAAAAAGGTTTTCAATTTTTTTTTCTGGATGCAAAACAAACACCCATTTATTCACTTAAAATTTTGAAAAAAAAATCCCACTCTAATGCTAAACCAAAATCCTTCTTTAATTGGATGAAAACTAAATGTTGCTCTTGTTAATGTTCTTCAAGGAAGCAGAGATATTGATGAAATTCTCAAGATTGGAATGTTGGGCTGTTGCAATTTTCTTAATTATAGTGTGGACATAAATGTCTCTATTTTTATATTGTGCTAATTGGGACTGGAAATTACATTGTTAAGTGACATGGTATAATCAGGGTTGGGTTCTACTTATCTTTACTACCGGTTCACAATGGGATTGCTTCTGTGCATGCGCAGATCACCTATGATGCCATCAGGGGCAGTGGGTGGAGCCTCCTGCTGGTTTTTCTACCAGTTCTTGTGAACCGGTCCAAACTGGGGGCAACCCACCACTGGATATAAGTCTAAAAATCATGTGATGATGTTGCTTACTGATAGCAGTTCTGGCAGTCTCAGTTGAGGTTGTTAAATGAGGGTTGCACAGGTCATTAAGTGAGGACCTTGTATGGTCATGACTTCCAACTTCCTACTAATTTCCCTTTGACTTTGTTTATTGGAAGCCAGAAGGGAACGTTACAAATCATGATTCTGTGACTGTTGGGATACCTCAATGACTTGGTCCAGTGATAACAATCACTTGTTCAACATTGTTGTAAGTCCCAACACTTGCTGAATGAATGATTGCTCAGCAAGGACCACTTGTATTGTAGTTGCTTCCTCATCTCATTATTTCCCACACTTCCATTAAACCCCAAGGGAAGATTGCAGCTCAATTTTAAAAAAATACTACCATCATTTGTTTTGATGCAGCAATTATGAAAGCATCCCAATACTTTGCTGATTTTCACAGTTTCTTCATTCTCAAAACAACTATTGTTTTGGCAGAATGCAAAGGGTAGGTATGTCCCAGTGGCTCACAAGTCCTTATTTGGACATAACTGATTCCAAAAAAATTTATCAGTGGCATGTTAAATAATTCCCAAGTTTAAAAACATCTAAAAATTCAATCCTCACACCTTGGCTTTGTTCTTTTCCCATTCAGGCACATGCATGTGTGTGCACAATCACATGCGTACATATACATGGGGAGAGAGAGAGAGAGGGAGGGAAGGAGAGGGAGAGAGAGAGGGAGAGAGAGAGAGAGGGAGAGGGAGGCAGGAAGAGGGGTGATGTGAATCAATATGCAAACAGAGAATCAGCATTCTGTTCAGAAAGTCTCATGGATCTGGAATATAACCTGATCATTTGCATTTTTCAAATAACAATTTGCATGGAGACCTGATCAATGAATAACCTTACATGCATTGAATTCAATTTTTTAAAAAACATCTGTCCTAAGCTTCTTCCTCTAACTATTCTTACCTCAATACAATAATAGGAAGTGAACAAGTGAAATTAAAATCTTCGTTTTCTTTGAGATATTATATATGTGATATATATATGTGATATGTGATATATATATATGGGGTGAAATCCACCAGGTTCTGACAGGTTCTGGGGAACTGGTAGCAGAACGTTTGAGCAGTTCCGAGAACTGGTAGCAGAAATTTTGAGTAGTTCAGAGAACCGGTAGCGGAAATTTTGAGTAGTTCAGAGAACCGGCAAATACCACCCCTGGCTGGCCCCAGAGTGGGGTGGGAATGGAGATTTTGCAATATGTTTCTCTCAGGAGTGGGGAGGGAATGGGGATTTTGCAGTATGCTTCCCCTGGAGTAGGATGGGAATGGAGATTTTGCAGTATCGTTCCCCTGGAGTGGGGTGGGAATGGAGATTTTGCAATATCCTTCTCTCAGGAGTGGGGAGGGAATGGGGATTTTGCAGTATCCTTCCCCTGCCACACCCACCAAGCCACACCAACAGAACTGGTAGTAAAAAAAATGGATTGCACCATAGATAGATAGATAGATAGATAGATAGATAGATAGATAGATAGATCAAGCTGATGAAGGGAGGAGAACTTGTGGTTCAGAAGGTTAATTCAACTGCCTAACATGCAGGAAGCCCATGTTTGAATCTGAGTAAGGGTATGGCTAGCTGATGAAAGCTAAAAAACTTGAAATAGATCTATACTAGTCTCCCTTTATTTCTTTATCAGCAATATGTATGTATGTATGTGTATGTGTGTGTGTGTGTGTGTGTGTGTATACACACACACACATACACACATATATACACATACATACATATACAAGTGGTCAGATTCTTCCATAAAATAAATATCTTCAGCAAACATCATCTGCAGGTTTATTTAGAGTTCTTTTGAAGTTTCAACCCTCTTCTTTTTCATGTTCAGTATATCCAGACTATTACAGATCAGTTTTCCCTTATGTGACCTATAACTACTCAATTGCTAAAGTCTGGATTTTCTCATTCTTTTCCTGAAGTTCAAATTTACCAATGTTACCACCTTTCTTCTTTCTTCCACTGTCTTCCCCAACAATAGCTAAGTTCCACCAGTTGTCCTGGCATCCTGCACAAAATAATGTTGGAAATACAAACTGTAGTATATATGTTGTCCACAGGAAAGGATCACAAAATCAAGATAGCAACTATGACTATGTGACTGAAATCTTGCTCATTAAGTGCATGTGTGCGTGATGTTGATACATGTACAAAAGGAATGTGCCTTCCACTGTGTGGTTACAGTCGCACAATTTTTTGATCCCTTCTTTTTTGACCTCCTCTGGAGATGTCCCTATGCAATTGATGACCATGGCTTAATATTCTCTCTCAAGAGAATTTTTCTTAATTTAAATTTTTTTTAAAAATAAATAATTATATAATACTTGAGTGCTAACATTTTACTAGTGGATGTTTAAGTTTGATGTTGTCAATAACAATAAAGTTTGAAACGATTATGTCACTGCGTTCTTGTATTTCCCAGCTGAGCTGTCATTTTTGGTCTAATAGGCTTACTGTAGTTTTGCCAAGTTTTGTTATCAGTATTAAATGCGCAAGTGTGCATTCCTTTCTAGCCTCCATTATCCTTCTTCTTACTCCTTTGTTCTCCTGCCAAGAGGTGAGGCAGGAACGCCGGCAAGATGTAGCCAATTAATTAGATAGTAAGAGTTATCTTTATTTTTTTTACTTTACAATAAAATGAGTTTTCTCTTAGAAATTCTTCGGGTTTTATTTTCTTAATGTATACTTTTCAAGGAAAAGCCTCGGTCCAAACCTCTAAACCAGGGTGCGATTATCCCAGAGCCAGGATGGGATCAATCAACTCCCTGACAGATTATAATGTGTATGCTACTCTATATTCATTTTGACATGATTAGTTTTAGTTACACCCATTATAAGTGTCCTCTTCTCCAGAATAATACGGGAGAGTTTAAATATAATTTGAATAAAATGTTCTTTTATTGTAAAAGCTGTATGTATGTTCTTTTATTGTAAAATAATCATCAGTATTATTCTTATCACTACTTATTAAAACCTAATCATCTCAACACAAGGGTTTAATTAAAAAAGAAACATTAGGAGCAATGTTCCTTCTAATGTTGATGAGGGAAGAAATTGAAAGGACAATGGTATTTTGTCTATTCACACTGGGAAGATGGACACAATAAGTGCACTTGAAAAAAAAAATTACAAGCCAGTTTCAAAGAGTTGGAAAGACATAGCAAGCAGCAGTCCTCCATTTTTTTTATAGAAAACTTAACAGTAATTTAAAGGTAATGAAGCCTACCACCTCATAAAAAGCCTTTTCTTTATGTTTGTATTGTGGGGCTTTCAGGCCTGAAATGTCAATATTGTATCATTTGTGTTTTATACAGGAAGAAAAGCTTTCATAACATGATAGTCATTGGAGAAAATTCAATGGTACTACAGGGTGATGCTTATGAAGAATCCTCCTTTTCTTACTTTTCCCTGGCAGATGTGACCTTTCACTTAGATTTAGTGCCAATGCTTCCTATAGGAATAAAATTTGTCTTGTGGAGAGATAGAATAAGCATGGAGGCATCCTGTTGATTGTATTACAAATTTTATTCTGATATGCACTGCTACTACAATTTTCTTCTTCTTCTTCTTCTTCTTCTTCTTCTTCTTCTTCTT